>JAVTVY010049962.1:0-24163 GCA_036873755.1 Hanleya hanleyi | reverse complement strand
GGTTCATGGCTAGACAGTTGTTCATGGGGTTCAGCCAGCGCGTCCTCAATAGCACGAGCCCACCCCAACTGGTCTGATGATCGCTCGTCCGGTGTAAACAGCTGGTCCACAATAGGCACCACTTTCTCCAAGGCTGACCACAGATCGGGGTCTAGGGTGAAGCCTCGCGTAGGGTCTTGGTAGCGGCCCAGGCGTAGGAAGAAGGTTGCACGGTATACGTAGGTGGCATTGTCTATGTGGATGAGGTTTCCGTCGAGCTCGCCGCTCAACACCCGTTTAAATTTGGTCCAGCCGTCACGAGGTAGCGTAACCGTATTCGATACGGTCTCAGCGGGCGCCCAGCAAATATCTCCACGGTCTTCCACCATGGTGACTTTATCTTCATAGACGTGTAACCCCACCCGGGGTGTAAGGGGCAGAATGGCTCGTAGGACGGGTGACATGCCTGCTCCAATGTCGAACGGTGAATGACACACACTCTGTCTGTCTCTCGTATTTATGACTAGGTCTCTCGGTGACATGGTTGACCCAATGACTAAGGGTAAATGACACACACTCTGTCTGACCCTCGTATTTATAGTCCCACTGTCAATACCACAGCACCAGGGTCAATAGGGCACAGACTAGTGTGAGCCCAACCAGTCGTCGCTGGTTCCGGCGTGAGCGCTCGTGGTCCATAGCCCGAGCATCAAGGATGGCTGTCATAGTCCAGTAGTGGTGAGTGATGGCACGCCTCTCCATCGAGTGCACTCTTTCGAGGACCGCTTCTGTGAACTCGTTGAGAATCTGGCGTCGTCCCTCGTTGTCGTCGCCATCTGCAAGCATGGACCGGACCACTGCTCGGTAACCCGTGAATGAATTCACCACGGTGGCATGCTGTAAAATGCGAGTCGCATAGGGCTGGATCTCCGCCATGGCTCTGCAACCGTAGAAATGAAGGTGTAGGATACAGAGGGACGTGTTTTATAGACCAGGTCACACATGCGCGCCTAGACGTCGGGTGTAGTCCGTGATACGTGCTATTCTGATGGGTTAGTCCAAAGAAGAGAGCAACAACAACAACAACAACACAGATTACAGATCAATCCTTTTATTATGCGTGAACATCATAGGAATGCATGTACTGACCTGTCTGTGGGGGTTTTCCACAATGGCATATGCATCCGCGCGCTGCCGGTGATGCCGCGCACTGTCGGAGAACCCGCGCGCGCGCGCTGCGGGCGGAGAACCCGCGCGCACGCGCTGCGGGCGGAGAACCCGCGCGCACGCGCTGCGGGCGGAGAACCCGCGCGCGCGCGCGCGCTGCGGTGGGGTCCGGGGCCCGCCGGGGCCGGAAAAGTTGGGGATCGTTTTAGTGAAAACCGGAAGTGACGTCACACACTTGCGCAGACCCACCACACCACGTGAACGCCATTGTAGAGAAAAAAACCCCAGTACATGACAGACACAGACAAGTCTAGACATGGCCAAAGGTCACGACCCGGTGACCACATCCCGACGAAATGGCCAGTTTTCGACACCGGATGTGCCGCCATCTTGAACAAACGTGCCGCCATCTTGGATATGGCCCATAATGCACCGGGTCAAAATACTCGCTTCTGAGAGCTGAGAACTCTGAGAGCTCTGTGACGGATTTGAAATACTCGCTTGTGATTGGACGAGAGCTCCGCATTGCGTTTGCGCATGCGCAGAATGATATTCCTACCGCACACCCAGCTCATCAGATGCCCCTTCACGAATGCTTCACATGGATACCTCACTCGACCCCATTGGACCATTAGGGACTCCCCTAGCTCCAACACAGCTATTTCCATACCCTTGGGCCACCGCGCATGCGCAGAATGGTGACAACGGCCGAGCCACTAGTCCAGTCAGATGCCTCCTCACATAGGCTTGACTCTGATACCTCACTCGACCCCATTGGACCATTAGTAGATCCCCTAGCTCCAACACGGCTATTTTCATACCCTTGGGCCACCGCGCATGCGCAGAATGCCGATAGTTCAACCCCACACCCAGCCCATTAGATGCCCCTTCACATAGGCTTTACTTTGATACCTCACTCGACCCCATCGGCCCATTAGAAACCCCGCTCGATCCCAAAACGTCTATTTTCATACCCTTGGGCCACCGCGCATGCGCAGAATGGTGACAACGGCCGAGCCACTAGTCCAGTCAGATGCCTCCTCACATAGGCTTGACTTTGATACATCACTCGACCCCATTGGACCATTCGTAACTCCCCTAGCTCCAACACGGCTATTTCCATACCCTTGGGCCACCGCGCATGCGCAGAATGACGCTAGTTCAACCCCACACCCAGCCCATCAGATGCCCCCTCACCTAGGCTTCACATTGATACATCACTCGACCCCACTGGACCAGTAGTAACTCCCCTAGCTCCAAAACGGCTATTTCAATACCCTTCGGCCACACGAGTTGTCTCCCTTGCGTCAGTCCAAGCCGCCATCTTGTACACCACCATCTTGTACAACATGGCCGCCAAGCCGCCATCTTGTACACCACCATCTTGTACAACATGGCCGCCAAGCCGCCATCTTGTACACCACCATCTTGTACAACATGGCCGCCACCATGTCCAAAGGTCACACCCCACCAACCGGAAGTGACGTCATAGTTACATCCGGGTGAAATTTGACTCCATTTAGCTTTTGTCTACTACTGTGGTTGTTTCATGTACAGGGAGATTTCTATGGCTTTCGTGTCAGCACGTCTACCACTACCCTCAAGAAGAGCATGTCCCCATCCCCAGGGCACAGAGCCGCACCCTCTATCTCCCAAACTAGCCCTCGCCCGACCCTCATATATTGTGTTTGAGCATATATATCTCCAATATACCTTGGCAGAAGCTGAAATTTGTGTGTTGTCTGCAATATTGGGATAATTGCTACCCCAAGAGGTTTCAATTTATCAGGCACAAACCCATGTTTTTGTATTTGGTAAATATGTCCCTTGTCTACAGATCTTACTTGTAATTGTTTTTCGTGCCAATCCGCTTCTGGGTGGCGCCACCTCCGGCCAAGTTAAAATTGCATCTCCAGACAATAACTTTTGAAAACCTTAAGGATTCTTTCCAAATTTGGTGTGGTGGTACCTTGCCTAAGATCTGGCTTGGGAATGTTTTTCATGTTGATAGGAGGACCACCTGAAAGCCAAGTTAAGTGTTTTCAGACAATAACTTATGAAAACCTGAACCGATTCATTCCAAATTTGGTGTGTAGGTACCTCGGCTCAATTTCTCGTTTGACATTGTTTTTCATGCCGATCCACATATAGGTGGTACCACCTGGGGGCAAATTTAAAATTATGTTTCCAGCCAATAACTTTTTAATACTCGAATGAATTCTTTCCAAGTTTGATATACAAATATACCTTACCTGAAGGTTTCACTTGGTATTGTTTTTCTTGTCGATCTGCTCATAGGTGGCGCCACCTGTAGGCCAAGTTAACATTTTCTATTTCCAATGTCAAGGGATCTTGCCTGAAGATCTCGGTTGGGATTATTTTTTATGCCTATCTGCCTACACATGGCGCTACCTGAGGGCCAAGGTAAAATTGCATTTCCGCACAGTAACTGTTGGACCTTAATGGATTCTTTTAAATTTGGTATGTGGGTAGCCACCCTCAAGGCATCTTATGGGGCCATGTTAATGATGTTTTTCCTAAGTTTTACGTTTTTACTTTCTTCACAAATAATGAATGTTTCCTTTACTAAAGATGCAAAAGGCATGCCTACAATCGTATTCGATCGACTGTATCTAGTTTCTTCAATATTTGGCATATGCATTCCTTGTGAACTGCTCATCAGAATCTCCTCAAATTTAGCATGCATGTATCATGCCAGAAGATGTTGCGTGGGATTGCCTTTCGCTCACTTTTACTTACAGGTGGTGCCACCTGGTGGCGAAATACCAGATTTGTTTCCGGGTAATAACTCGAAAACCGCTTGTCAGATTCTTCTTAAGTCTGGTATGAATATATCATGACATTTGATGTCACTTGGGATTGCGTTTCGCCCACTTGTGCTTACGGGTAGCACCACCTCGTGTCAAATCTAAATTTGATTTCGTTCATCAGATTCTTCTCCAATTTGGTATGCAGATACCATGCCATGATATGTCCCTTGGGATTGTATTTCACCTGCTTCTGCATTCTGGTGTCGACACCTGGTGAAAAAATCTGAAATTTGTTTCTGACAATAATTTGACAACTGCTCATCAGATTCTTCTCAAATTTGGTATTCATATGCCATAAGATATCACTTGGCATTGTGTTTCGCACATTTGTGCATACAAATCTAAATTTGGTTTCCGGGCAATAACCCTTTTCAGATTCTTCCCAAAGTTGGTATGCTGATACACCATGTCATGATATGATCCTTGGGATTACATTTCGCCCACTTGCACCTACAGGTGGCGACACCTGGTGGCAAATTTAAAATTTGGTTTCCAGACAATAGGTTGAGAATGCATAATATGCCTTGAGATGTCACTTGGGGTCGCTTCTCGGTTACATAATTTCCATGCTTCATTGCATGGAAACTATATTACAGAAGCAAAAAAACGTTCAGTCAACCGTTCTGAGTTGATTTTGAAACTTGGGAAGGCAGAAAGACCCGCATCCAACGCCTATGACGTAGCAGTTGCCTCCCTCATGTATATCCCCCGAGACCAACAATGCTAAACATGCAGCTTCGCAAAAAGATCGAGCCCTTCAGGGTGGCACATCATTTGAGGTTGCACATCATTGGCAATGCACATCATTTAAAATAACAATACATTTATAAAGAAATCTGATTTCCATATTAGTGATGTTGAGGTTGGATTGAAGGAGGAACTATATTATATAACCTCCAATAAAGATTACATTTCTTTTCGAAAGTAAGCTTACACATCCCATTGCATAGATCTGATAAATACATGTACATGTATAGTTAGGAAGAAAAGATGTGCAATTTGGAGCACGTTCTTGGTGTAACTTTGTGTGATGATATGTGAACAAACTAATAAGCTAATAACAATGCAATAGTTGAAGTAAATCTATCATTTTCAGTATGCAATAGGACACCAGCACTGTGGTAAATCCTCGAATTTGTATGCAAATAAAAGAATGAACAATGACAACTGTGTTCAATCATACTGTAATGCTCCATAATAATGTGCACTGAGACTGAGACATCACAAACTGATTCAAACTCAGTTTAAATTAATATAGTAAGTTAAATGTGTGGACACAGATATGGTTGTGCAAAAGCTTTAGGGTCAACCAGAATTTGATAGCAAAATTTAAGGAAATGGCGTCCTTCATTTAAGGCGACACGAAATTAAAAACTAACAGGGGTTCGGTACTGCGGGGGAATTACTGCGAGATTCCCCCACCGGTTATTTTGATATTGTACTTCTGAAATAAAATAATGTCACCAAACTATTAGTAAATACTATAAAAGATTATACTGTAGGTGATTTGGTATGTATGCCTGTATATACAATGTAAACTGCATCTCATGCCTCATAACAGGTTAGTATCACATATAAGAGATATAATATTAGAAATTGAAATATAAGGGTATGGAGTTGGGCAATGCATTGGATAAGTGTAGCATGATGTAAGCGCCAGGAAAATATGAGGATATGGCATCGGGTGAAGCTTAGTTTAGGTGATGGATGGTGGGGCACAGTGCCCCGAGGGTGGGGACATGCTTACATGGGTAGCGCATGGGTTGAATAAGTGTAGGATCATGTAAGCTGTGGGAAAATATGATGGTATGGGGTCGGGCAATGCTTAGTTTAGAAGAAATAGGGTGGGGCTCAGTGCCCCAGGGGTGGGGACATGCTTCCGGGGTTAGTGAATGGGTTGAATAAGTGTACAGGATGATCTGAGCTCCCAAACTATAGGATATGGGGTCGGGCAAAGCTTACTTTAGGAGATATGGGGTGGCGCTCGGTGCCCTAGGGATGGGGACCTGTTTCCCGAGGGTAGTGGATGGGTTCAATAAGTGTAGCCAGATGTAAGCATTTGGAATAGATGAGAGTTCGGGGGGTAGTTTAGGAGACATAGGTGAGGCCGAGAAGCTGTGGACAGAAATCCAAAACTTTTAACATTTATTTGGTCCTGAGGTCCCAGGGTGGGGACATGCTCCCCGAGGGTAATGCACGGGTTCAATGTGTGTAGCCCGGTGTAAGCATTTGGAATAGATGAGAGTTCAGGGGGTCGGGCTGGCCTTAGTTTAGGAGACATAGGTGGGTCCAAGAAGCTGTCCAAAAGTCCAAAGCTTTAACATTTACTTGGTCCTGTGGACCCACGGGTGGGGAAATGCTCCCCGAGGGTAGTGGATGGGTTTAATATGTGTAGCCCGAGCGGGCCGGTCTTAGGATCAAACTTTAACATTTACTTGATCCTGCAGATAGACAGACAGACAGACAGATAGATAGATAGACAGACAGACGGACACCATTGTGGCACCCATATCGAGCTTTCCGCAGCTGAAGCTACGGGCTCGATAAAAATATTGCTGCCATTTCGGCGGGGGACTTAGCATCCTCTGGCTGCTTGTATGAATAAGAACTTGCATTGTACTAATACTATCCCCGTTGGGCCGTTTTTCTATCTAACGGTCACATAACTCCTCACTTTCCATCAGATGACTTGATCTGTCTATCACATCATTATTCTTGGATATCTGTAACTACGACCCCTTGCACCGTTATGTATAATTAACTCTATCCGAATGGTTAGATTTAAGAAGCTACGTGTCAGAGATTGTAGTGATGTGCCGGAGATTATAGTGATGTTTGTCAGAGATTGTAGTAAACTGTATCAGTGATTGTAGTCTTCTTGTCATTCTTTATCATATGTGGGTTTAACTTTATAACGCGAGCATTCAAATAAACTATTTTTAGAATACATTTATTGGGAGAGGGTTAAGTATTTGCCACTATTAATTATTTTGTCCTCGTTTTTACTCAATTTATTTGAGGCTATATGTAATCAGCCTAATCACGCAGTCTTATTTCCGACATTGTATTCATTATATGTCGATAAGAATCAAATAAATCAGTATTTGCTCAAACGCCCATACAATTACAAGCGTCTAGTCCGTCATTCATAATCCAGCCGTCGTCCATTAGAGAATATCCGCGTCCATAATCCAAACTACTTACCTTTGACTTTAAAAGACAGATAGGAATTCCATGTGTAAATTGTTCTAGTTCTTTGATTTCTTGATTAGTTCGTGCGTCATAGATGATGACAAACCAACGCTCACATAAACATATTAATAGTGGCGTTTCTTTTTAATTGATTGGTATGCCCTGTGAACTTTCTCTTTTATCCCCGCTGTGAGTGGAATACAACATGGTGGGTTATTGATAAGACACACAGTTAGAACCATCCGTGATGAAATATATTTATGGTAACATTAATAAGGCATTGTTGTTAATCAAGTATATGGAAGTAGGCGGAGTGTTCTCGCCAGTAAACATTATCACCTGTCATTACGAAAAATATTTCGCGAAGTACAGCTTCTTGTTACTGAATGCCTCATTTGTTTTAATTTTACGCCAGTCAGAATTCAAGCATATATGAATGAAATATGCAAAAAACTATCTCACATTTCAGTATATAGCTAAAATGCTATCATTATTTTACTCAAATTTATCTGACAAAGCTGTATTACTTGAAGAGGCTGTAAACAATGTATTTTACTGAGAAGTTCGAAATAAATAGCAGGATTACCGTGATAGTCCAAAATAGTCTCCACATCGGCAACATAATGTCATACGTGTCTATTTGCTACTTACTGTTCTGACATGTACTGTGCCTCACTATGGAGTACCTACACAATATGATGGAGCTTGTGATGTGCTCTAACAATGCTTTCCAATGGGTATTGGCCTAACAATTAGGCATAGTGCTTCCACAACATTTGGTATCAGTAGTGTGTCATCATTGCTATTGCGTGAGAGTTCGTACAGCTTGAAATACAAGTGTCTAGTCCGCCATGTTGGATGTTCCAAAGATATCAAAACAGTATCTCTGATCAGTATTCTTAATCCGTATGAGTTTCGTTTTAGAGTCGTTATCTAGAGGTTGGTGTATCACTCAAGCTTTGATTGTGTTTGTGCATATGAACACCATGAGCATCTTAATGTACATGAGTTCGTACGGCCACTAACCTCGGGTTAAGCGGAACCAGACACAAGATACAAAACGTAACGTCATAGATCTTGCACGCTATGCTCGTATTTTGGTATCAATATGTGATATGTATCGCGAAATTTGGGGAAATTCGAGTGGAGACATTTGGTGTCCTGGATAGTTTTAATTGCCTCGCTGTTTCCTTGGCAAAATTGTTCGACTAACAGGTGATTTGTGTGTTCATTCTCATGTAGTACTCAAACTAGCTTATATGGATGTCTTAAAGGCAATACAGATATATTATACCGGACAATCGAAGATCAGCCGTCGTCCATAGAGGATTTCTACATCAGTATGGAAGACTTCCGGAAGACTATACTGTGGAGTCATGTGACTGTCAGTAAGTCGGCACCTCTTCCAACTTCCCTTATATGTGTTGTAATTTTACCAGTATATGGCGAGATTCTGCTGGTGGACGTTAGTAGTATATATAAGGGGTATCGGACCAAATTTCACCCGGATGTAGAGGTTATTTGTGGAGGGAACGTGGAGGAGAGGTCAATGACGTCACAACTTCCGATGGTGGCGCCATCTGTACACGCAAGGGAGACAACTCGATGTGCTTGTACATTCCGGGATAATTATGTAATTAAGGATACAGAGGCCTTTGGTACATAGTAAAATCCCGTTTCCTCGAAATGTGGGACAGACAGTAAGTGAAATTTCTCCATTGGTATTTCAGCTAGTACATGTCTAGACTTGTTGGTGTATGTACTGGGGTTTAGGCGGCCATGTTGGAAAATGGCTGTGTGTTTAGGCGGCCATCTGTTAAAATGGCTGTATTTTTAGGCGGCCATGTTGGAAAATGGCTGTGTTTTTAGGCGGCCATGTTTTAAAATGGCTGTGTTTTTAGGCGGCCATGTTTTAAAATGGCTGTGTTTTTAGGCGGCCATGTTTTAAAATGGCTGTGTTTTTAGGCGGCCATGTTTTAAAATGGCTGTGTTTTTAGGCGGCCATGTTTTAAAATGGCTGTGTTTTTAGGCGGCCATGTTTTAAAATGGCTGTCGGCCATGCCATCTTTTAAAATGGCTGTGTTTTTAGGCGGCCATCTTTTAAAATGGCTGTGTTTTTAGGCGGCCATCTTTTAAAATGGCTGTGTTTTAGGCAGCCATCTTTTAAAATGGCTGTGTTTTTAGGCGGCCATGTTGGAAAATGGTTGTGTTTTTAGGCGGCCATTGTTGTAGAAAAAACGTATAAAAGGGGATGATTTTTAGGGGTTGGGTGTATTCATTGCACTACCTTACGGAGCACTCTGACTTACCTGACCAGCCTGCCTACCTACCTGCCTGTTTGCCTGCCTGACCTCTAGCCAACCTGCCTGCCTGCCTGCCTGTTTGCCTGCCTGACCTCTAGCCAGCCAGCCTGCTTGCCTACCAGCTTGTATTAGACGAAAGCATGAGACGTGGAGAAGATTTTCCCTGGGACCCAGCAGTACCTCCGGTTGAAGTCTTGCCTGAAGACGAGCGTGTGAGGTAGACCCGCACTCTTACACCGGACTGCACCCTATTGTTGTATCCCAAACGCGTGGAGCTCATCGATGACGACAGTAGGTGTTGGTGTACGTCTGAACCAGCGCGTGTCTCTTTATCCCCGGAAGGCTGGACTACCTTGAAACGGGTGTTATTGGGTGACCTCGACGGTGATAGCATTCACCTGTGTGACGACGTCTACATTTTCCGCGGTCCCTATTTTGCTCGACTCCTCTGTCTCAAGCAAGGTGGTTTTACTCTGGACCCTGATCTATGGACAGCCTTGGAAAAAGTAATCCCCATGGTCGATGAAGTACTATCTCTATAGGGGCCACATAACCCATCAGAATAGTACGTATCACGGACTACACCCGTAGAGCTAGGCGCGCATGTGTGACCTGGTCTATAAAACACGTCCCTCGGGATCCCACACCTTCATTTCTACGGTTGCAGAGCCATGGCGGAGATCCAGCCCTATGCGACTCGCATTTTACAGCATGCCACCGTGGTTAATTCACTCACGGGTTACCGAGCAGTGGTCCGGTCCATGTTTGCAGATAGCGACGACAACGAGGGACGACGCCAGATTCTCAACGAGTTCACAGAAGCGGTCCTCGACAGAGTGCACTCGATGGAGAGGCGTGCCATCACTCACCACTACTGGACTATGACAGCCATCCTTGATGCTCGGGCTATGGACCACGAGCGCTCACGCCGGAACCAGCGACGGCTGGTTGGCCTCACAATAGTCTGCGCCCTATTGACCCTGGCGCTGTGGCATTGACAGTGGGACTATAAATACGAGGGTCAGACACAGTGTGTGTCATTCACCGTTCGACATTGGAGCAAGCATGTCACCCGTCCTACGAGCCATCCTTCCCCTTACACCCCGGGTGGGTTACACGTCTATGAAGATAAAGTCACCCTGGTGGAAGACCGTGGAGATGTTTGCTGGTCGCCCGCTGAGACCGTATCGAATACGGTTACGCTACACCGTGACGGCTGGACCAAATTTAAACGGGTGTTGAGCGGCGAGCTCGACGGAAACCTCATCCACATAGATAATGCCATCTACGTATACCGTGGACCCTTCTTCCAGTAGTAGTGTATAAAAGGGATATCGGACCAAATTTCACCCGGATGTAGAGGTCATTTGTGGCGGAAACGTGGCGGAGAGGTCAAGTGCACTATAGTTCCGGCAGAATCACCAAAAGCTACCTCCAACACAGGAGGACCTTCCAATTGTTGGAGGGAATATGCTGTTCAGAATATATTCATCGCGCAGTGATGCGGTCTGGCAGCAGTTTGGCGGTTATTCGGTCTCGAAGGAAAAAAAGCTTCCGCGGAGAAGTCCCCGAATAAAATGGTCCGATGGGGTCGGTGAGGTATCAAAAGTGAAGCATTCGTGAAGGGGCATCTGATGGGCTGGGTGGGGTTGTGAAGCTATCGGTACATTTTCTGCGCATGCGCGGTGGCCGAAGGGTATGAAAATAGCCGTGTTGGAGCTAGGGGAGCCCCTAATGGTCCAATAGGATCGAGTGAGGTATCAAAGTGAAGCAATCGTGAAGGGGCATCTGATGGGCTGGGTGTGGGGTTGAAATATCGGCATTCTGCGCATGCGCGGTGGCCCAAGGGTATGAAAATAGACGTGTTGGAGCTAGGGGAACCACTAATGGTCCAATGAGGTCGTTTGAGGTATCAAAGTGAAGCATTCGTGAAGGGGCATCTGATGGGCTGGGTGCGGGGTTGAAATATCGGCATTCTGCGCATGCGCGGTGGTCAAAGGGTATGGAAATAGACGATTTGGAGCTAGGGGAGCCCCTAGTGGACCAATGGGGTCGAGTGAGGTATCAAAGTGAAGCATTCGTGAAGGGGCATCTGATGGGTTGGGTGTGCGGTAGGAATATCATTCTGCGCATGCGCAGACGCAATGCGGAGCTCTCGTCCAATCAGAAGCGAGTATTTCAAATCCGTCACAGAGCTCTCGTCTAATCAGAAGCGAGTATTTTGACCCGGTGCATTATGGGACATATCCAAGATGGATGCGGCCATGTTTTAAAATGGCTGTGTTTTTAGGCGGCCATGTTTTAAAATGGCTGTGTTTTTAGGCGGCCATGTTTTAAAATGGCTGTGTTTTTAGGCGGCCATGTTTTACAGAAGTTCACAGAAGCGGTCCTCGACAGAGTGCACTCGATGGAGAGGCGTGCCATCACTCACCACTACTGGACTATGACAGCCATCCTTGATGCTCGGGCTATGGACCACGAGCGCTCACGCCGGAACCAGCGACGGCTGGTTGGCCTCACAATAGTCTGCGCCCTATTGGCCCTGGCGCTGTGGCATTGACAGTGGGACTATAAATACGAGGGGCAGACACAGTGTGTGTCATTCACCGTTCGACATTGGAACAAGCATGTCACCCGTCCTACGAGCCATCCTTCCCCTTACACCCCGGGTGGGGTTACACGTCTATGAAGATAAAGTCACCCTGGTGGAAGACCGTGGAGATGTTTGCTGGTCGCCCGCTGAGACCGTATCGAATACGGTTACGCTACACCGTGACGGCTGGACCAAATTTAAACGGGTGTTGAGCGGCGAGCTCGACGGAAACCTCATCCACATAGATAATGCCATCTACGTATACCGTGGACCCTTCTTCCAGTAGTAGTGTATAAAAGGGATATCGGACCAAATTTCACCCGGATGTAGAGGTCATTTGTGGCGGAAACGTGGCGGAGAGGTCAAGTGCACTATAGTTCCGGCAGAATCACCAAAAGCTACCTCCAACACAGCAGAGTTCCAATTGTTGGAGGGAATGTATTCAGAATGTATTCATCCGCGGTGATGCGGTCTGGCAGCGGTTTTGGCGGTTATTCGGTCTCGGGAAAAAGCTTTCGCGGAGAAAGTCCCTAGATAAAATGGTCCGATGGGGTCGAGTGAGGTATCAAAGTGAAGCATTCGTGAAGGGGCATCTAATGGGCTGGGTGTGGGGTTGAAATATTGGCATTCTGCGCATGCGCGGTGGCCCAAGGGTATGAAAATAGACGTTTTGGAGCTAGGGGAACCCCTAATGGTCCAATGGAGTCGAGTGAGGTATCAAAGTGAAGCATTCGTGAAGGGGCATCTGATGGGCTGGGTGCGGGGTTGAAATATCGGCATTCTGCGCATGCGCGGTGGCCCAAGGGTATGAAAATAGACGTTTTGGAGCTAGGGGAACCCCTAATGGTCCAATGGGGTCATATGAGGTATCAAAGTGAAGCAATCGTGAAGGGGCATCTGATGGGCTGGGTGTGGAGTTGAAATATCGGCATTCTGCGCATGCGCGGTGGCCCAAGGGTATGAAAATAGACGTGTTTGAGCTAGGGGAGCCACTAATGGTCCAATGGGGTCGAGTGAGGTATCAAAGTGAAGCATTCGTGAAGGGGCATCTAATGTGCTGGGTGCGGGGTTGAAATATCGGCATTCTGCGCATGCACGGTGGTCCAAGGGTATGGAAATAGACGTTTTGGAGCTAAGGGAGCCCCTAGTGGACCAATGGGGTCGAGTGAGGTATCAAAGTGAAGCATTCGTGAAGGGGCATCTGATGGGTTGGGTGTGCGGTAGGAATATCATTCTGCGCATGCGCAGACGCAATGCGGAGCTCTCGTCCAATCAGAAGCGAGTATTTCAAATCCGTCACAGAGCTCTCGTCTAATCAGAAGCGAGTATTTTGACCCGGTGCATTATGGGACATATCCAAGATGGATGCGGCCATGTTTTAAAATGGCTGTGTTTTTAGGTGGCCATGTTTTAAAATGGCTGTGTTTTTAGGCGGCCATGTTTTAAAATGGCTGTGTTTTTAGGCGGCCATGTTTTAAAATGGCTGTGTTTTTAGGCGGCCATCTTTTAAAATGGCTGTGTTTTTAAGCGGCCATCCTTTAAAATGGCTGTGTTTTTAGGCGGCCATCTTTTAAAATGGCTGTGTTTTTAGGCGGCCATGTTGGAAAATGGCTGTGTTTTTAGGCGGCCATGTTGGAAAATGGCTGTGTTTTTAGGCGGTCATTGTTGTAGAAAAAACGTATAAAAGGGGTTGATTTTTAGTGGTTGGGTGTATATTGCACTACCTTACGGATTGCTCTCACTCTGACTTACCTCACCAGCCTGCCTGCCTGCAAAGGGTATGGAAATAGACGTTTTGGAGCTAGGGGAGCCACTAATGGACCAATGGGGTCGAGTGAGGTATCAAAGTGAAGCATTCGTGAAGGGGCATCTGCCTGGACTAGCGGCTCGGGCGTTGTCACCATTCTGCGCATGCGCAGACAGGGAATTGTGGGAAAAGGGTATGGAAATAGACGTTTTGGGATCTAGGGGAGCTCCTAATGGGCCGATGGAGTTGTATGAGGTATCCATGTGAAGCCTATGTGAGGGGGCATCTGACTGGACTAGTGGCTGGAGCGTTGTCACCATTCTGCGCATGCGCAGGCAGGGAATTGTGGGAAAAGGGTATGGAAATAGACGTTTTGGGATCTAGGGCAGCCCCTAATGGGCCGATGGAGTTGTATGAGGTATCAATGTGAAGCCTATGTGAAGGGGCATCCAGTCATGGGTGGATGCATGTAAAATTTTTCCTGAAAAAAAACGGAACACGGACTTTATCGAACAATCTGGGAAAATGCCTATATGGGGTATGGGGGGTATATAGGTCGCCGGGCTTAAACGGGCTTGCCTATCAATAGAGTTATCTCCCCAGCCATTTTGGGGCAGTGAAGGAAGGTATTTGGTGTAGAGAGGGACCATCCCTGGTCCGAATGCGTCGTATGAGGTGTCATCTTGTAGCAACGTCCGTTAACGCCAAGCTTAACGCTTCAACGCCCTGGTGAAATAGCTCAGAAGTTCTGATTTTCTAGATATTCCATGGAATTGTCACTAATTCTTCGAAATGCAGTGACGCCCGTCGACGCCCGTCGTTACGCCTTAACGCTCTAACATAACACCTTGACGCCATGATATAGACCGGAGAGAGAACAACAACAACAACAACAACAGCAACAACAACGATGACACATGAGAGAACAACAACAACAAGAAGTTTTTCATATAGTTTATTTTCCCCAATGTTACAGCATACCCACGCTGGGGGAGCCGCGTTGGGTATGTTTACAACTCAAAAAGACTCTTGCCCAATCAGAGGCCACCATTTGCATCTATCATATTCGTTCCTGTCCGTTAGATGTATTCTTGTCCAATCAGAAGTCGCCATTTCAGCAAGTTCCATCTTCGGCCATGTTCGCTCTGAGCCGTTTATTCTAATCATCGTCGGACAGGCCTGGATATTCTTCAGGCAGCATGTCCTGAAACAGTTGTTTGCGCATTCTGATCGCATTTTCCAGGGCCTCGGTGGGTGGTAGCCCCATAGCCTCTTCCAAGTGACACTTGGTCTTCATGATGGACCTGTGCGTGGGATCGCCTTTCATTTCAAGCGGTAGTAAGGTATACTGTTCATAGATCGCCATGGCTGTTTTCCTGATGCGGGGGCGCATTTGGGTGTACGTCTGTTGTAAATTATCCTCTCCGGCGTCCTCAATCGCTGCAGCGTAAGTGTTGATAGCTGCTGTCACAATACGATCCCAGAAAGTAGGTTCTGCCTCACTTTCCACGGACGTATGCTGACTATCTGAGGTCAAACTCCCCGCATCACTAGATAGACTCTCGGCAATCTCTGTTTCGGTATCAGTCGGTACACTCTCAGCAGTGTCTGTATCAGCATCCGCCTCAACGGACTCCTCAGAGTCTTCAATCCCATGTATAGTTTTCTGGTGTCGCATCATATCGTAATGTCTGATGAACGTGCGTTCGCACTCAGAGCAAGTATAAGTCATGTTGACGGTTGAACGTCGACTGTGCGTGTTTTTGGAAATACGCTCGCTTTTATAGACAGTAACGCCCGTCAACGCTTAGCTTAACGCTTCAACGCCCTGGTGAATTGGCTCAGAAGCTCTGATTTCCATGGAATTGACACCAATTCATCGAAATGCAGCGACGCCCGTCAACGCCCGTCGTTACGCCTTAACGCCCGTCTCAACACCTTAACGCCCGTCTCAACGCCTTAACGCCCGTCTCAACGCCTTAACACACTTTCTTAACGCTTTAACGTCGTTTAATGATGCGTTCAAACAAATGTTGCTTTTGTGCTATTGCTCCGACATACGCCGCCATTTTGGAGCCGCCATGTTGGAGCCGCCATTTTGGAACCGCCATCTTGGATATGTCCCATAATGCACCGGGTCAAAATACTCGCTTCTGATTGGACGAGAGCTCTGTGACGGATTTGAAATACTCGCTTCTGATTGGTGTACGTCGCTAAAGGTGACCGGAACTGAGCTTTGACCCCGGCGCGCAAAGGTTTCCACCGCGGTGGAAACCTTTACACCGCGCGCGCCGGGGTCAAAGGTGTTTTTGGAAATACGCTCGCTTTTATAGACAGTAACGCCCGTCAACACTTAGCTTAACGCTTCAACGCCCTGGTGAATTAGCTCAGAAGCTCTGATTTCCATGGAATTGACACCAATTCATCGAAATGCAGCGACGCCCGTCAACGCCCGTCGTTACGCCTTAACGCCCGTCTCAACGCCTAAACGCCCGTCTCAACGCCTTAACGCCCGTCTCAACGCCTTAACACACTTTCTTAACGCTTTAACGTCGTTTAATGATGCTTTCAAACAAATGTTGCTTTTGTGCTATTGCCCTGACATACGCCGCCATTTTAGAGCCGCCATGTTGGATCCGCCATTTTGAAACCGCCATCTTGGATATGTCCCATAATGCACGGATAATGCACGTCGCTAAAGGTGACCGCAACTGACCTTTGACCCCGGCGCGCAAAGGTTTCCACCGCGGTGGAAACCTTTACACCGCGCGCGCCGGGTTCAAAGGTCAGTTGCGGTCACCTTTAGCGACGTACACCAATCAGAAGCGAGTATTTCAAATCCGTCACAGAGCTCTCGTCCAATCAGAAGCTAGTATTTTGACCCGGTGCATTATGGGACATATCCAAGATGGCGGTTCCAAAATGGCGGATCCAACATGGCGGCTCCAAAATGGCGGCGTATGTCAGAGCAATAGCACAAAAGCAACATTTGTTTGAACGCATCATTAAGCGACGTTAAAGCGTTAAGAAAGTGTGTTAAGGCGTTGAGACGGGCGTTAAGGCGTTGAGACGGGCGTTAAGGCGTAACGACGGCGTTGACGGGCGTCGCTGCATTTCGATGAATTGGTGTCAATTCCATGGAAATCAGAGCTTCTGAGCTAATTCACCAGGGCGTTGAAGCGTTAAGCTAAGCGTTGACGGGCGTTACTCTCTATAAAAGCGAGCGTATTTCCAAAAACACGCACAGTCGACGTTCAACCGTCAACATGACTTATACTTGCTCTGAGTGCGAACGCACGTTCACCAGACGTTACGATATGATGCGACACCAGAAAACTATACATGGGATTGAAGACTCTGAGAAGTCCGTTGAGGCGGATGCTGATACAGAGACTGCTGAGAGTGTACCGACTGATACCGAAACAGAGATTGCCGAGAGTCTATCTAGTGATGCGGGGAGTTTGACCTCAGATAGTCAGCATACGTCCGTGGAAAGTGAGGCAGAACCTACCTTCTGGGATCGTATTGTGACAGCAGCTATCAATACTTACGCTGCAGCGATTGAGGACGCCGGAGAGGATAATTTACAACAGACGTACACCCAAATGCGCCCCCGCATCAGGAAAACAGCCATGGCGATCTATGAACAGTATACCTTACTACCGCTTGAAATGAAAGGCGATCCCACGCACAGGTCCATCATGAAGACCAAGCGTCACTTGGAAGAGGCTATGGGGCTACCACCCACCGAGGCCCTGGAAAATGCGATCAGAATGCGCAAACAACTGTTTCAGGACATGCTGCCCGAAGAATATCCAGGCCTGTCCGACGATGATTAGAATAAACGGTTCAGAGCGAACATGGTCGAAGATGGAACTTGCTGAAATGGCGACTTCTGATTGACAAGAATACATCTAACGGACAGGGACGAATATGACAGATGCAAATGGTGGCCTCTGATTGGGCAAGAGTCTTTTTGAGTTGTAAACATACCCAACGCGGCTCCCCCAGCGTGGGTATGCTGTAACATTGGGGAAAATAAACTATATGAAAAAACTTCTTGTTGTTGTTGTTCTCTCATGTGTCATCGTTGTTGTTGTTGTTGTTGTTGTTCTCTCTCCGGTCTATATCATGGCGTCAAAGCGTTATGTTAGAGCGTTAAGGCGTGACGACGGGCGTCGACGGGCGTCACTGCATTTCAAAGAATTAGTGACAATTCCATGGAATATCTAGAAAATCAGAACTTCTGAGCTATTTCACCAGGGCGTTGAAGCGTTAAGCTTGGCGTTGGCGGACGTTGCTACAAGATGACACCTCATACGACGCATTCGGACCAGGGATGGTCCCTCTCTACACCAAATACCTTCCTTCACTGCCCCAAAATGGCTGGGGAGATAACTCTATTGATAGGCAAGCCCCGTTTAAGCCCGGCGACCTATATACCCCCCATACCCCATATAGACATTTTCCCAGATTGTTCGATAAAGTCCGTGTTCCGTTTTTTTTTTCAGGACAATTTTTACATGCACCCACCCATGACTGGATGCCCCTTCACATAGGCTTCACATTGATACCTCATACAACTCCATCGGCCCATTAGGGGCTGCCCTAGATCCCAAAACGTCTATTTCCATACCCTTTTCCCACAATTCCATGCCTGCGCATGCGCAGAATGGTGACACCGCTCCGGCCACTAGTCCAGTCAGATGGCCGCTCACATAGGCTTCACATGGATACCTCATACAACTCCATCGGCCCATTAGGAGCTCCCCTAGATCCCAAAACGTCTATTTCCATACCCTTTTCCCACAATTCCCTGTCTGCGCATGCGCAGAATGGTGACAACGCCCGAGCTGCTAGTACAGGCAGATGCCCCTTCACGAATACTTCACTTTGATACCTCACTCGACCCCATTGGTCCATTAGTGGCTCCCCTAGCTCCAAAACGTCTATTTCCATACCCTTTGGCCACCGCGCATGCGCAGAATGCCGATATTTCAACCCCACACCCAGCCCATCAGATACCCCTTCACGAATGCTTCACTTTGATACCTCACTCGATCCCATTGGACCTTTAGTGCCCCCCCTAGACTCCAAAACGTCCACACCGTATGGACCTATACATCTAGAGGTCAGGCAGACAAACAGGCAGGTAGGCAGGCAGGCAGGCAGGCTGGCAGGCTGGCTAGAGGTCAGGCAGGCAAACAGGCAGGTAGGCAGGCAGGCAGGCAGGCAGGCTGGTCAGGTCAGTCAGAGTGCTCCGTAAGGTAGTGCAATGAATACACCCAACCACTAAAAATTGCTCCCCTAGCTCCAAAATGTCTATTTCCATACCCTTGGGCCACCGCGCATGCGCAGAATGGCCCTATTTCAACCCCACACCCAGCCCATCAAATGCCCCTTCACATAGGCTTCACTTTGACACCTCACTCGACCCCATTGGACCATTAGGGACGCCCCTAGCTCCAACACGGCTATTTTCATACCCTTGGGCCACTGCGCTTGCGCAGAATGCCGATATTTCAACCCCACACCCAGCCCATTAGATGCCTCCTCACATAGGCTTCACTTTGATACCTCACTCGACCCCATTGGACCATTAGTGGCTCCCCTACATCCCAAAACGTCTATTTCCATACACTTGGGCCACCGCGCATGCGCAGAATGCCGATATTTCAACCCCACACCCAGCTCATCAGATGCCCCTTCACGAATGCTTCACTTTGATACCTCACTCGACCCCATCGGACCATTTTATCTAGGGACTACTTTTTCTCCGCGGAAGCTTTTTCCCGCAACCGAATCACCGCCAAAACCGCTGCCAGACCGCATCACCGCGGATGAATACATCCCCTGCAGCAATTGGAACTCTCCTGTGTTGGAGGTAGCTTTTGGTCCTTCTGCCGGAACTATACTGCACTTGACCTCCCCGTGACCTCCCCTGCATCCAAAGTGTACAGATGGCGCCACCATCGGAAGTTGTGACGTCATAGTTACATCCGGGGAGAATAAGGCCGAATCCATGTTTTATATACTACTTATGTCTGTGAGGTTTCCAAATATGGCAAGTGGTGTTTGTATTGATGTTCATTTCTTTCGAACAGCCAATCAAATTTGAATTTTGAAGGTCATATAGTTGCTCTTCTGATATGAACCACGGAATATTCATAGTGCTATGACATCACCAAATCCGTATTCTGATCATAAAATGTGTTATGTTCAGCCAAGGCAACACGTGTGGTGTTCGACTTGGATATGCGAAGATGATGATTGATATGCTAATCATTCTATCATATTCGAATTCGTGGGAGTATTGGTAAGGGGGGGGGGGATTAAGGTATGTGAACTGGCAACTGATTTACTTCTGAGTAAAACTTGGAGAGTCAGTCTGTTCATGTAGTGCAAACTTAAACTTTCGATAGGGCAGTAGTATATAAAGTTGAAATCTCCGAGTATTGAAGGCGTAGAGAAGGTGTGACCTTTGGACCTGGGATGCGGGGGTAAACCGTATCCCTGAGATAGGGATCACGGAGTGATTTGGGCTACTTGTAGTGTAGAGGCACGTGACTGTGAAGTAATCAGTAGTAGAGAAATTACAGGTACGCTATTGTGCACCATTGGGGTCCCCATAACCATGATTTCATCGCCCTCTTCCAAACATCTGCAATTTTCGACTTGTAGACCTCTCCTATCTACAGACCTACACCGAAGCCATTTTCAATGATCAAACCAGCGCCTTTTACCTAATCTAGCCTTCGGGTGCATATTTCGCCATGAAGAGACAGATCAACCATTACTATCCGAGCGACAACATCCGAGTATTCGACCATCTCCATCGTGCATCGTTGGAGACGTCTGTGGGTCAGATCGCCCAACTGGATCCGTTGGAATGAGCTCAGAAGCAGCGCTCTAACACTCAATGGACCCTAAAGAGGGTCACCGTTTGTTTGCGTGTGTGTGGGTGTGTGGTCGTGGGTGTAAGGAATCTTACTGTCCAGGGTTAAGACACCAATGCATTAAGGCATGGTGTTACCACAGTACCACGGCAGCTCCCATATTACTCTCAAACAGGTTCGAACCAGATCAAACAGGTATACTAGACCAGTTCCACTGTGTGGGTGTGTTTGGTTTTAGTTTCTCTATTTCTATAACAACAGGTGTCGGCAAAATTTGTCTCCCTTGATAATACGCCCAGAGGTTCAATATGACCCCAAGCATGGTGATGCGTATATCATCGGACATACGACGGACCTGAACCAACAAGAGCTCTAATAGAAACAAACCAACGCATATGTTAGTGTCGATGGTTATGTAAGTAGGCATGTCCCGAGTGCGCATGCGAACATGGGGTTTTGTCTACTACCGATGACGTCACAAATGATGCCACAGTCACGAGACGTCAATCCAGGGTCCACCACAATATCCACAGGCTCGCTTTTATAGGATAGAGTATGGGAGTGTAGAATTCATCCGTCTGAGTGCGCATCCAAACGACTCTACATTTCCCACCAGCCGTGAGAAAACGGTATGAATCTGATTAACAAACGTTCCATGGATCCCCCCCCCCCACATTGAAACCAGAATGGTCCATATGTACCCATTTTAAATCCAAGCTCACATCCCCCAGACACTTAGACATCCATTTCTCTATTACTCCTGGACTGCGCATGTGCATCATGACGTCACATTCACAATATGGCTAAGACACTGTATGACTCCTCACAAGAGCTTCAATGGGTCCATAGATAACCCAAGCTCGCCCTAGTGTACACCTAAACTGCCAACTTCCGTTAATACGCATCGCCTGAGCATACAGTTTCCTTTTAGCTAGCTGTTTTGGTGTAAATTTTAAACAAAATGTTACTTCATCGCAAAATTTATTGGTAAATCGACCAGAAGTAGATTGTAGAAGGCGGCAGTCCGACAATATTGTCGGGCATGTCTGAAAATATTCAGGACCGATATATTTTGTTTGATTGCAGATAAAAAAAAGAGAGGCAGACTGACACATTGATATTTTCCGATTAGGGTAAACTATACATCTTCTCTGTTTATCTCGAAACTGAAGTCGGACGTGCGTGAATGACCCCGTTAAGCTTGTCTGCAACCATCAAATGTTCGTCAGACTACAACACCGAGTGTTGTGGAGCTAATTCGTTGGAAAGTCACAGACTTGAAAAGTGGAGAAACTAACGTGTATCAATACTTTAAAGTTCTGATATATATCGTGAAAGGCTAACGTTGGTTGTTCGTCTTCATTTGGGTGGATCTCAGCCAATGACCCCGCTATTTCGCCAGAATCCGCCATTTTTTGCTTGAAAATACGGTTGAATTTCACGAAAATATTCAGGGATCGACGTTTTTCCGAAAATATCGAGTATTGTTTCTCCCGTGTGATTGAAAAGGTGCTGTGCTCAGTAATGACTGGTGGCGCACGCGCATAGGACCAAGAAGCGTATGAAGCTGTGACGTTAAATACCGGGTATACCCAGAGCATGCATTATCTTTTTTTAAATTCTGTCTTCAAAGTATTTCCACCTCGTGTTTTCTCGATGTTGTTCTGCGCATACCCTACTAACTAAGGTAGGCCTATATGAAAAGATAAACATGCAGAAATATATATTATAAACTGTATGAGTTAGACAACCGGTTGGATATTGTTGCAACCAATAGACGAATACATTTCGGTACTCCTTCTCTCGCTTTGAAAATAGTTTCGCATTGGGCCTGATAATTAACTTAAATTCGGATGTGTTATACAATAAACGCTGTGACGAAGATCGCTACAATACAAAAAAAAATAAAAAAAATAACGGAGATTAAGAAAAAAGATTAATGGACAGCAAGTCATTGTCAAGGTTATAACCTTCAGCCGTAATTTATTTCTTTTTCCGATTTATACAACCTCAATTTCTGGTATCAATAGTTTACCAGTCTTCAGTAAACAACCCTAAGGGGTTGTTCAAACGTACTCAAGCACCGTCTAAGATATGGCATCTTCACATTTCAAGTTCAATAGTAAACTAACTTTTCGTCATTTACCTTGACCATGGAGGTCGAATTTATAATTCCATGCCTTGACCTGGTGAATCGGGTAAATTGTTCAAACCGTAAACGCACGTGATCATATTGCCAATCAAGACACGAGCTTGCTTACACCGTGCAGTGAGAATTTTTTTTTTGATGTCTGTGTGATTTCCAAATATGGCAACTGGTGGTTGTATCGAGTTTCAAATGGGTAATGTTCGTTTCCTTCGAATAGACAATCAAATTCGAATTTAAAAGAGGTCATACAACTGTGCTCCTTCTAATATGGACCACGGAAAATTTATAGAGCTATGACATCACCACACCGTATTCTGATCAGCAAATGTTTTAGGTTCAGCCAAGGCAACACGTGTATTGTTCGACTTGGGCATGCGAAGATGAGATGTGGTGACTTGAGGGAAAATACACGTACACGTATCAGTATGGAACAAATTCTACTGTTAACATCGCTGAAATATCATTTTGTGTTTTAGTCTGCCGTATACCGCTCTTCTCCTAATTTGTCCGGTTTTCAGAAGAAAATCATGTCGACCAAATGAGTCGACTATCGCTGCTGCAGTAAAACGGTAACATTTTGAACTGCAAAATAAGAATTATTTTTAAAACACATTCCCCTCATTGAGGTTACTCAAACGCATCGATCGAATCCGATGCCTGTTGAAGGTATATACCGTTCAAGAACATGCAAACAGAGTTACTTCTCTGCATGCATTCTCCATGTAGTGGTGTTACTTCTCAACATGCATTCTCCAGGCAGAGTTACTTCTCAACATGCATTCTCCATGCAGTGGTGTTACTTCTCAACATGCATTCTCCAGAAAGAGTTCTCAACATGCATTCTCCAGGCAGAGTCACTTCTCAACATGCATTCTCCAGCCAGAGTTACTTCTCAACATGCATTCTCAGTGAGTGTTACTTCTTAAGATTCATTCTCGGGGCATAATTACTTCTCAAAATGCATTCTCCAGTCAGTTACTCCTCACTAAGCATTCTCAAGGCAGAGGCAACATGCATTCTCTGGACAGAGATACTTATCGACATGCATTCTCCAGGCAGAGATTCTCACCAATCTTCGATAATGCAAACTACCCTTAAAACCACCCTTAAATCACACTGGAACAAAACTTGATATGAATACCATCTTACTCGCCTATAATGTTGAACAATTAGTGTTGAACACATTTAAAATGTTTGGAGGAATAAGACTTCAGAGATGCTGTGGTGATAAGTCTCATTGCATCCGCTTGGAAAGTATTTTGCACAAGGTGGCTTTAACATCAACCTCGCCCGAATGACATCTACC
>JAVTVY010049961.1:0-22612 GCA_036873755.1 Hanleya hanleyi | reverse complement strand
ATGATCATATCACTGATCAACGTGGACAGTACACTATTGGTAGTCTACATACACCACGAGAGCTTCACGACAAGGGAAACTTGGTCTTAAGCGATGCCTCCCATTGACTGATAATCATTTGCAGTATTTGAAAGGAATTCCCTGATGCACGAAATGAGACTCTTTGCTAAAGTTTCAGTGAAGTTGCTCTGAAGATCGTGAGCTCACGCGAGATCCGAATTCGAAACTGAAAGCGACATGGCGCGACAGAAATGGTTTTGGGGTCCCCAAGATCCCGACGAAGGGTCAGTTGTACATGGGTATCGTAAAAGAGACAACAGACAGCTAGCAATTCCTGTTCGTGGCGTGTCGTGACAACGGAACATGTCTCATGAACTACGCCCAAGGTGGTACCGGTGAAACGTTAAACAAAACAATCCGCCTCGGACTCGTTATCCACTGAGTAATGGTTCTGAATCTACCGGGATGAGATTCTCTATGAGCGAATGATAGTCCACGACGATCCACATACAGGTAATGTTAGTCTACACGGAGAAGTACTGGCATTACTGGAAAGAGTGGATTCCTATGAGCGATCTATGGGCACAGAATATCACAGCTTTTACATTCAATCTTGCCGAAATTAATTCAGCTGGAATATGTTGACAGGAGTTATGTCCCTGTATTAGCGACATTGTAGTTAGTGATCATCAGGCTTTCAACGAATTCGGTTAGCTATCAGATTGCTTTACCGAGCAGATAATGCATTATCGACATTGCAGTTAAATATATGGCTTTCAATACATTCGCTCAGAATAATCCAAATGACGTGTATAACCTTCAGCTAAAAATAGGCAGATGGTAGTGTGATTGCAGCAGTCGAATGCTCTTACGCAGTTCCGAAGAACTTTCTCAGACTTTCTGGGACTGATCACACACTAACGCAGCTCCATACGCGAATAGATTCGTCGAGAACCTGAACAAAATCCAGAATCTAATCTCTTTAAATGTGTAAGCTATTGACTAAATACTTTTGGATATATTTTGCTGAAGAAACAAAGGTTATAAGCGGGTATAGAGGGTGGGTTTATATTGCAGAGTAATATCAGCGATTATAGCGTGTAACGAAATGATTGAAGCCAAGACGGAAGTCGTTCAGCTGACATGAGCTATTCAGAGTTATTCTCTTGTAACATTGCTAGAAGAGATCAGATGAGTTTTACGCTTTCCATTCATGTCTTTTTATGTTGGATATCAGTTTTGTCCCACATTAATTGACACTGAAACCTGCCCGTTGATGCCAGGTCAGTCTTTTCACTCTTGTGTATATTGCATCAGACACAGAATCAAGAAATAATACAACTATCAGCAGTGTTTATATATCTATATATATTCTAGTTATATTGCCATATATACAGAAAACACCAAAATAGTCTTACATTAAAGTTGTATAGAGGTAAAAAGGGGAAAAACATTTGTAGTACATATATAACAGGATTTAACTTGCCAATAAGAAGGAAATACTGGTTCTTTAATTACATGATTAGTTAATGGCGTCATGGCGGCATCGTATTCAATCTGGAATACCTCAACGGTTTGGTCCTGTCCTCCCCACATTTCAATGCAACGGCAATTATCCAGCCCTCAGAACGAGGTTGACCCACTAGAATTGGTGAGGTTTTGCAATCATCAAGAAAGAATGATGTCAACAACACACTACAACGTCCTCTCGCAAACACTGTTGTTATTCGGATAGACTCTACCATAGTCCGGTGTGGTAGTCATTATGGAAACAGCTGTGGTCTCCAAGATATGTGTCCGTTTGCCATGTCTTAATCACGTCAGACCCTGAAATCAGAACAGCACCACTCATGCATATATCAGAGCTCACAATGTATGTTACAGCATAGCTAAAGGGCATACTAAGG
Organism: Hanleya hanleyi; assembly: GCA_036873755.1. Taxonomy (NCBI): domain Eukaryota; kingdom Metazoa; phylum Mollusca; class Polyplacophora; order Lepidopleurida; family Hanleyidae; genus Hanleya; species Hanleya hanleyi. The sequence goes on along the minus strand of JAVTVY010049961.1, from coordinate 20,705 downwards.
TAATCAACAAATCCAGCACACCCGTCTCCTTAACTTAACCAATATGTATTGTTTGCACTGTTACAGGGTTTACTCCATGCAAACGAAATCCATGCGAGTATATTTATCAACAAGTTCAAATATCGAAGTGTAACAGCACTAAAATCAAATTTCCGTGTGAATTACTTCATGAAACTCGTCCTGGAGTGGACTAAACACGAGCTTTGTCAGCAGGGTATTACACCTCACCAGAATTCAGGGGATTGCCATGAGCCATAACGGCCCGACCTTAGGGTCATCTGTCCCCGCTTATCCACTCGTGTCCCTTTCAGCTGTAAATGTTGGAAAACTGAGCCCAGGAGAGCGATAAGGTGAATGTGTGATTGTCAGGGGATAAGGGGAGCTAACCTAGTTATATTTACCAAGCTTGTGGTCGAGTCAACAAAGCATGGCGTCCAGTACAACATTGCTTGATTATTGGCTTGAAAAAATTTGTGAAAACGAAATACATCTACGTAATCAGCAAATATTATACTTATTTATAATAACTTTTTATCAGCCCCTTTAAGACTAGAACAATTAGGATATTTAATACCCTAAAGCCTAACTCGGGAAATCGGACAAATATACAGAAATTATTAAACTGAATTTTGAAGAAATTTACAATCAAATTGAAATCGTTAAACTATATATGATAGGAAGCAGATACATTGGAGATACTTTCCAGATTTCATTGCGAAATACCAGTGTATTCGGCCTTCTTATGCAATTAGGGTTAAACTGGTGGCTCACAGCCAACCGGGAGTTAGACAAAGCCGTTTCGTGTTCCTCGTTTTGGGTATGCAGGGGCGAGGGAGGCAATTCGTCCAACGGCACTTGAGTCTCCCTTTTGACACCTGTGATGTGGTTTCAACATACCACTACCAATTTCAGCACAACCGATTAGTGAGCAACCGCAAAATCCACCACCATACGTTAAATCCGCTCCATTTAGATGCCTGCTAATAACTTTCCATTCCTCGTCATAAAATCTATTTCGAAATTATATGTTTAAAATAGTCCTACACGCAGGACCCATTCCAGTCTATATCATGAAGACAGTGCTGATAGAAAATCGTGTTCAGGTTGACTGTGCCTCCATCTCCAAGACTTGAATGGGAGAACTTTCTGAAACAGCAACGCCCTTATCTGTCGGTGGGATCAAAGTTGGTTGGGACAATTCCGGTTTCGTTTCCGTTTCCTCTTTTCCTTTCGTCTCATTTCCATTTTCTTCGCGAATTGCAACCTCTTCGTGTATAGTGGTTTCTTGTGGTTTCATTGGAGGATTGTGTTTAGCGACGTAATACTTCAAGAAAGTGACGAATGACCGGCGACCTTGCTGCAAGACGAAAACAAAAATGTAAACATTGAAAATATAGTCCCAAACGAAGGGGTTTCCTGTCGTGCACAACTCGTGCATGTGACGTATCATGCATTATTTTATCCGAGCAAGTCATTGAGGCGAGTTCATATCATTATTATTCTTTGACACAGGGTGGGACATATTGCAAGACTTCGTAGATACGCTCTGGCAATCTCGAAACCGTGACAGTCTTGAAACCTGCCATTCAGTCAATCGAAGTCGGCTTCATGTTATACATATACGCCACCTGGGACTGTGTAAAACTCGTGAGCTCAGTAAAACCTGGGACGAATATTACAGGGATGAGCTGTTTAATTGTTTTTGTCACGTATTGTATAGTATTGTTTTAGTCTGCTCAGTGTTGTTCACTGTCCTTGGCGTATAAAAATCCTATGTCTCACTTGCTCCAATTTGTATCTTGAAAATGACCTTGAATTAAGTTGAAATATAGATCATTCTAACCATGATATCATTCTTCGGAGTTACATATATATTGTTATTCGTAAAACTCCTCTGTGGCACAAATGGATTATATACCACCATTGTTTTAAACTTATTTGCATCGCCTAATTTTCGTCAAGAATTCATTCCAGATTTTACCAGATTTATAGACGTTCTTCTGCAGCGATTGGCATCAGACTATTTCATCCAGGCAGGTAATATTTTGAGAGAAGAAACTTTTGAGGATTTTCTTCGAAAAGATGCATATTTTCATGACAACTTTCGACCGCTCTGCGCTGCCGATAACTGAGCGGACGGGGCGGGAAGGAAAAACTCATTTTTCCCCTTCTTTGTGATCAAACTTCTCATTTATCTCAATATTTGAAGTATATCTGTGCTAGTTTTTACAAAATATGCAAGCATGTCATTGACAGTACGCAAAATGTTTAAATTTTCCATTTTCGTTTTTGTAAATAATTGCCCGTGAAAATCGTAAAAATGCCAAATGTCTAGAATTCTGAACAAATCTCACAATTCTTGTACGTTTTTTGTGATTGAACTACTCTTTTGGGTCATTTGGTTTTTTAGATTTTTTTTCTCCGTGCACTAGTCTTGTTTCTTGTCGTTTGCATGATGTATTCCTTTTGCCCCTTGTGAAGCTATAAAGAAATTTTTTGTGGTCCCCAATCTTGGTCTAAATTGAGTTGACTGGCGTTCACGTTAACGGAGCCTAGTTGACAAGCGCGTGTATTCGCCCAGCATTGACCAGCGAAACAGGGCGGGACTCGCAGCGAAGCACACGTGACGGTCTTTCGCGAGCAAAAGCCAATCAGTGACGAGGCGTACTAATTAACCAATCACTAATCACTCATTAACATATCAATTAGCGAGACAAACTCTAGTTCAAAGAGAGGAGCCGCGTTTCATATCCCTCTATACTCGTCTCAGGTAAAACATAGGCAGGTAGCCTGTGTAAAGTAATAATTTTAATGGAAATAAAATACAGTTAATGAAATCTCTAAGGTAATAACTTCAAGGGAAACAATGGCATCTTCTCGTCCCAGTAGCCTGCTAGGTTGAATGTACTTTCAGGTGAAACATAAGAAAGCCAAGTGGATTCACCCAACAAGGAGTATCTATGACACCAACGAATCGAATTCCGATTCAGCCTACCTCAACTAAGAAGTCTCTGTCTTCAGGTTCCAGATAGAAATCTGTCGTGCCGATGTACCCTGTATTTATCCCAACAGTTCTGTCGACATCCCTGTCCTGAAAACAATATTGGGTAACCATTAGAAACTGATCGATATACCACAGTTATAATTCTTCACAAACGCTTTATTCGGTTGTTCATAGATGGAGATTTCATCAAACAAAGAAAACCTGTTCGCAGATATGGATCGATTTTAGAAGGTAACCAGATCTGCCAAGATGGATTGTCAGGCTGCAGAAAAAGCACACTGCCATTCGCGAATGCAAGGATAATACAGCAAATACATTGCCCACTTTGATGTATTCGAAAATGGCACACATACACGCATGAATGTAAGACGAGAGATCCTGAAGGATCTTGGCGCCCACCATTGTCCGATAATTGTAAGCTAATGACAAGAGGATCTTTTTGTCCATTGTTACTAAGAACAAACGACTGATTTGTAATTTTGTTTACAGAATTTCGAATCTGAGCGAAAAATAACGAAAAAGGGACACTCAAAAACACCAAGATTCAGTTTCAGTAGTTTCAAGATTTCTAGAAACTGTACTTATGTCGGTTGTTATAATACAAGAGAATGTACATGTAGGGAGGATCCTTCGTCTTCGTTTTGTAGTATTTTTTTTTTTTTTTTTTTTTTGCACGTGTCATCATTGGGTACTGGAAGCGAAGACAAATCTCTTTGACACTTTGGCATGAGCTATGAAACATACTTAAGATTTTATAACTAGGAACGAATGCTAATTCTGTTCTGTTTACTGGGCTAGTTTGAGATATCTCTTTTAAGATACCATGCTGGAAAATAGTAAGATAGTACAATACTTAATACGGAAGGGATCTGGTCCGCGCAGTAATGTTGAAACCTCGAAAGTGTCTGAATCCTGATTATCTCCCTTGGATCGAAACATGCAGTAGTCTACAGTTGTCGAGTTGTGACGTTGAGTCACAAGAGTGACGTCCCTTCATGTAGCCGACCCGCCGGCAGACGAAAGGGAGGGGCAGTTCACTTGCAACTGCATGGACTAAAGAAAACTGAAAGATCCATGCAGTACTTTCTGAGAAATGACGATAACAAAGTTTCATGAGGAAATCCAAGATGGCTGCCTGGTGGCCATAATGGATTTTCGAATCGGACCAGAAAAGGTATCTTGCACAACCAGACCCCAAGGGGAACCTGTGTACCAAATTTGAGAAAGATCCATGATGTACTTCCTGAGAAATGACGATAACAATGTTTCATGGGGAAATCCAAGATGGCTGCCTGGTGGCCATATTGGATTTTTCGAATCGGACCAGAAAAGTAAACATTTATAAACAATGTTTCTATTTATTAACAAATCAAACCTGTTTCAATTCTATGCCTAATTAATCTCCGTCAGGAAGATATACAACGTAGAAAACGGAAGTTAAACTCAAAAGTTAGCTCCCCTTGCGGAGAATCGTCCGCCAGGGGAACTCCCATCCACTCCAGCAGGATTACTATAAAGGGTCTGCACAAACCATTATCGTCCTCTTTTCTCATAATAATAACCGAGACCAGTAGTGTTTGAGGCCGGCATGAGGGGACGGAGGGAGGGACAATCAAATTGAAACAGGTTTGATTTGTTAATAAATAGAAACATTGTTTATAAATGTTTACTTTTTATGTCACAAATAAACCTGTTTCAATTCTATGCCATAGTACCAACATATGGAGGAGGGAATCTCGGCCTTGTGGTAACTCCCATAGCAGACTAGTAATCGCTGGATTGACACAGACATGGATATCAAATCGAGACATTAACTCCACAAATTAACTCTGGCCGTAGTTGCATAGAGTAATTGGAGAAACTGATACAGTTTACTTATCTTCAGATTGTCTCCATCCATGAAGCTGTGCTCGTGGTGTGGTACAGCAATCCAACCAAGATTATTCCTCGTGTGCCTTCGGCCGCTTAGATAGGTCCTCTTGGTAGGCACTGTATGATACTGCAATGGTACTCTCTAACCCAAGCGTTGAACATACAGGGCGATACTTGGTCTGACCATAAGTATTCTGAGGGACACTCCAACTTAGAGGGCCACCAAGACCACACCACTCTCAGTAACAAGCACCCTCAGGACAATTCGCCATTCTAGGAGAGATGAGAAGAACACGCTGGAATTGTCGTGCAAGTTCGCTGGATCCCGAAGCTCGTCGTCAACCCTCTGTACTTGCATCACTAATGTTGACCCTAGGCCTGGAGCAGGTGTTCTTTTGGGAAGACTGGCCAGGGACCCAGCTGAGAGATCTAGAAGGAAGTCAGTTTCTGAAAGACACAAGCAAAAAGCTGTTAAGGTAAAGTTTTTATTACTCACCATAGTGTCAGGCCTTTATAATGCTGCTGCATTCCTGGCTGGCCATCTGACATATTTCTTCCTTCTAGCATGTAATGAATGGTGAAGATGATACAGCAAGTTGTCTGATTTGCTGCGATGATCCAAAATGCCGCCCCCCCCCTTTTTGAATTTTTTTACTTGACCACGAATTGGGCGGCTACCAGAGGCCCAAGTGTGGTCATACTATCTGAGTGAACTGACATATCTCTCAGATAGAAGTTGGTGAACGTGGAGTTCGTCGTCCAGGCACAAGACTGGACAATGTCATGGAGGGACAAGTTCTTCCATAAAGGCCAAGATGAAGCTATGGCCCGGATCTCATGAGAAGAAGCGTTAGACAACAGTGGAGGGGCTTCAATGGCCAGTTGATAAGACCACTTAATGGTTTTACTCAGCCATGCGGCAATGGTATTTTTTGTAATGTCACACTTGGCAGAAGGGCGAAGAGACAGAAACAATAGGCGCCGAGAGCCGCGAACGGAGTCAGTACGTGTAAGATAGTGACGTATGGCTCGAACGGGACATAGCAGAAGATCGTTCTCAAGACCATGTACAAAGTCTGATAACGCAGGAATGGAGTACGAGCGTTGAGCGCACGGACCTGAACGAACAGATTCATTTTTGGCGATAAATTCAGGAATGGGCCGAAAAGAAATGCAGGACCAATCCGCTGTCCAGGTCATGGACGATCTTTCAAGAGCGTGGAGTTCAGACACTCTGGAGGCCAAAGCGAACGCCGCCAAGAAGGCCGTCTTATAAGACACAGCTTTAATAGACGCGGACCCCAAGGGTTCAAAGGGTGGATGAATCAGAGCACACAGAACCACACCGATATCCCACTTCGGTAACAGTTGGCGAGTACGACGCGACTGTAAGGCGAAGGCGCGAATTAGCGCAGATATGTTATCATTAAGGCTAATGTCAGTACCCGAAGTAAGCCGTAATACCCTAGCCAAAGCAGATCGATACCCCTCGATGGTGGTGATTTGAAACTTCTTATCCCGGTGGAGGTGAAGGAGGAAGTCCGCTACTAGGGAAACAGAGGCAGTGTTGGGATCGGCATCATGTTGTCGGCACCAGGAGACGAAAATAGGCCCATTTCGCCTGATAGAGCTGCGATGTGGAGGATCGGTTGGCTGAAACCATCGTCCGTGCAACCTCTGCTGAAAATCCTTGGAGAGAGAGTGCACTCTGGATAGTCTGCAAACGTGTAGGTTGAGCCACCGCGGGTTGTGATGGAGAATCCCGTGCGGTTGACATAACAGGCTGGGCCAAACTGGGAGACATCGTGGTGGGGCAGTGAGGAGCGGAACCAGGATCGGAAACCACTGTCGACGAGGCCACCACGGAACTACTAGCAGAATGATGCAGTCGTGTTGAGAGATCTTTTGAAGAACCTCCAGAATCAGGGCCATTGGTGGGTAGGCATAAGCTAGGAAGTTGTCCCAGTTGATAGATAGAGCGTCGATGGCGAAGGCTTGAGGGTCCAGAATCGGACTGACGAACAGGGCTAACTGGGCGTTGTTCCTTGTCGCAAACAAATCGATCAAAGGTGGTTCCCAAATGTTGCAAATTTGCTTGAACACCTCTCGATGAAGTTGCCACTCTGTCTGAAGGACGGTGTCCGGCCTGGACAAGCTGTCCGCTAAAACATTGAGACGACCAGGAACATGGCGAGCATGGATGTGACAATGATGACTGCGCGCCCAGTCGTACAGATTCCACACCAGATGAAACATTGATAGAGATCGGGTGGTACCCATCTTGTTGATGTGGGCAATAACCGTGGAGTTGTCCGTCGCGATGAGAAGAGACGAGTTCGTGAGGTGTACACTCCAATGTCGAACCGCTAAAATGACAGCCTTCATCTCCAGGAGGTTGATGTGAAGTTTGGCATCCAAAGTCGACCATCTGCCGGACACTTCCAAGTCGTCCAGATGGGCACCCCAACCGGTCTCCGAAGCATCGGTATAAAGATGGTGAACCGGAACCGGAAAACGGAATGGAACTCCCTGCATGACGTTGAGGCGGGACTGCCACCAAATCAGATGTGGATGTAGAGACGTCAAAACCGGAACCGCAGGATTTAGGGATGGCGTCAGAAGAAAGGGGTACAGATGATACTGTAGAGGTCGAACTTGAAGACGGCCGTAATGAGTAAGACCCTGTGTGGAAGTCAGCAAACCCACCAGACTTTGCCACTGCTGCCGAGTCTGTGACGTTGATGACAAAAACTTTCGAATTAGTAGTTGAATTTTGTCCCAACGGTCCTCTGGCGGATACACCAGTTGTAGTCGTGTATTGAAAACTGCTCCGATGTAACGGCGAACCTGTGCCGGAACTAACTCTGACTTGAGAGGGTGAGGTATGAACCCCAGGTGACGTAACACCAGTAACGTGAACCGGACCTGGGCGTTGAGAAGGGATTCGTCCGCCGCCCACAGAAGTATGTCGTCGATGTAGACTTCTATCTGAATCCCTCGTAAGTGAAGAAAAACCATAACCGGAGTGGTAATCCGGGTAAATAACCAAGGAGCGATGTTGACCCCGAAAGGGAGAACCTGCCATTCGAAGCGTCGATCGTTGATCATGAAGCGTAGGTAACGGCGATGGCGTGGATGAATTGGAATGTGAAGATACGCATCCTGGAGATCGATTGAGGCCAGCCAATCCTGGAGATGTACACGGGCCCGAATCGATGTCACAGAAGGCATCTTGAAATGAGGTGGAGAGATGAGGTGAAGCTTGTTCAAAACCTTTAAGTCGATCACCATGCGCATCTGGTCTGAGTCCTTCTTTGGAACCAGAAAGACGTGGCTGTAAAACCCCACACTGTCTTCGGCCCGTGGTAATTCTCTTACTGCTCCCTTGTCCATGAGCGTAGTGACCGAAGATAGGAGCGTCTGTAAATGATCTACAGGAACTGGCAGACGAGAGGGACGAGGCCAAACGATGAGTTTGGGCAAAGACTGGAAATTGAAAAGAAAACCTTCTTTTAAAACTTTGATAATCCAGACGTCGTTGGTGATGAGCCGCCAATTCTCGTGGAAGACTTGTAGACGCCCGCCCACGACCTGATGAGAGAATGAGCGGAAGGCAGGAAGTTGAAAATCTACGGGATGAACAGGCACGGGATAGTCATTTACTGGGACGTCCACTTCGTTTGGTAGATTTACCCCGAAAGGAACGACGTCCACGACCTTGTGGAGGTCTGTCAATTCCGCGAAAATTACTCCGAGGGGCCGCTTCTTGTTGAGTGGTAGTAGAAGAAGAAGTGCGACCCCGTCTAGACTTACGGTCAGTGGCGACACCCGGACGACGAGCTACTGCAGCAATAAGGCGAGATGTCCGTTCTTCCCGAACTGAAGGCATAACCGACTCAATGGCCTCGTTGAAGATGAACTTAGATGCCAAAGGTTGATGAATTAGTTGATTTTTAACCAACAAAGGAACATCCGGTTTGAGTACTTTAAGTAAGGAATCTCGTTGAGCCTTAAGAAGCGAAACGTAGGAAAACGAACCAGCATGGATGACTCGACGATTAGTCTGTATGAGCGTGTCCAAAAATCCACGCAAATAAGCTACACGGCCCGGAGACAAGCAGGCCGACCCATCATCACGAAGTAAGGTAGGGTCCAAAGCAATACGAGACGTCGCTAACAGAAACCAATCTGCGGTGGATGAAGCACGTTGTATTTCCTGCAGCATTTCCATAACACTATCCATAGCTTTGGAAGGGACCGAATAAGGTGTCGACGGGGACACCTTAGAAATGTTACTCAAATCCCGATCTCGTTTAGGTGGTTTGTTGGGCAATACGTCATCATGTATGTCAAAACGAGGCCGCAACAAAGGTTTATGGAACTTGTTGTCGTCCTCTAATTGTCGCTCAAACTTTACTAAAAGATCCTTCCAGGCCGGTGATGGCGCACACGAAGGACGAGATGTAGATGTTGAAGGCGTAGAAGCTAAATATGCCGCCGTCGAACCTTCCGTATGTGATGGTAACTCAACGGAAGCACGCGGCATGTCCGGTAACAATGACAAAAGCGCCTCCATTTTATCAGCATTATTCATGTTATGCGTAGATTCCGGCTTTTCTACAGAAGAGGTGGAATTATCATCAGACTCGTCATCTGAACTCGACGAGACTGGCAAAGTCGGACGAGAAATACGACTCCGGCGAGAAGTAGGCACGTTATGGACGACCACCTGATCAAGGAAGGGAGTCCGGGAGTGATGAACGTGACGGTCTAGATCCGAAGGCGATATCGCAATTCGTGGTAAACGGACTGGAGACACCGGAGAATGTAGAGTCGAAGTACGTGAACGGCGAGCCGTAGAACGGGAAGGCCGACCTGTAGTATTTCCATCACCCGTAAAGCGAGAATCACGAAGCGGTGAACGAGATTTCCGAGTAGGAGATGGAGAACCACCGACATGTGATAACAAGGGATGTGGTGTAATAGATCGAGGCGGGAACACAGCAATCTGAACTGGAGAGCGAGAGCGTGAACGGCTTCGATGCGTACGTGAGCGTTGAGAAGAAACATGAACCCGACGATGTGAAGAGTTTCGATCTAGCAAAGTCGGAGAATCCAAATCCGCAATCTGAACCGAGAAGGGAAGGACCGAATGACCGACCATAGTACGCGAAGCTGATTTAGACGTACGTTTTTCTTTAACACGTAAAGGAGAAATCGACACCCGGCGACGTTTATTCCGTTTACCTGAACCGGAATGTAAACCAATAGACAAAGGAGAGGTCGATATAACATGGGCCTCCACTGCATTCCTTTGTTCCGCGAGAACAATAGAATGCTCAGAGGTGGCAGGTTTAGGACGGGAAGTCTTTGTTGGTGTAGACAATGAAACCGGTCTGGCTGCTGCCATAGACAGGCCTGTACATGTAAGGCTGTCTAAAACCTGCGTTTTTCTCAGACTCAAAACTTTCCCACTAGGAGGAATATTTACAGAGGTGGGAGAGTTTTGATTACTATGAACTACATTTAAACCAATGCCAACAATGTCTTCGTTGGCTTCCATGTCATTAACAAGGGCAATCTCTAACACGCGTCTGTCGACCTCCGAAATCATCGGGTCGTCAGAAGCCTGCAGAAGGTGAGCTCGCCTAGCCTGAGCATAATTCGCCCACGCTAGCGAGTCCCATGATACACACTCGGCACATGAACTGCGCCGGTAACATAATTCTTTGCATGAAAAACACACCGTGTGGGCGTCCAAACCGGACCAGGTTTTCCCACACGTACTACAATTAGAAACTGGAATCTCAGACATGATTTATGAAAGAAATTCCAACCAAAGAAAGAATCTTTGAACCCAAGAAAGAAAAACAAGTCAATCTCGTATAAGGATACTGCGGGTCGTTAACAACAACAACCCAGGTTGTATAAAACACTTCTTCCTGTGATGTGCACTGCGTGAGGTACAACAGAGAAAAGAGGACGATAATGGTTTGTGCAGACCCTTTATAGTAATCCTGCTGGAGTGGATGGGAGTTCCCCTGGCGGACAATTCTCCGCAAGGGGAGCTAACTTTTGAGTTTAACTTCCGTTTTCTACGTTGTATATCTTCCTGACGGAGATTAATTAGGCATAGAATTGAAACAGGTTTATTTGTGACATAAAAAGCATTTTTAGAAGCACTGAAAAAAAAATCTTTATGTCAACTGAGGCTATAAATACTGTGGCATGGATATGTTATTTATCCCAAACCTGGAAAGATAGCTAGTGAAATTTGTAGAAAGTTAAAAGAATTTCTCTCCTCAGATGCCTAGGTTAAGTTTTGCCGTCTGAATAATCAGAAGAAATAGGGTAGCTGTGCGGCGGTCTGCATGGACTTACTTTAACTTCCAATATATCTTGTCATAAAGTTACTTAGGGTGGATGGAGGGTGTCTGGTTCCATGCTGCTTCAAAGATTTCTTCTTTGAAGTAGCAGGAACGCAACTCGACTGGGTGGTGCTTAGTTGGTTCGTCGTGATATAGCTGAAATATTGTTCAAAGAGACGTTAAATTCTACTCACTCACTCATCCTTATTTTGTACCATAGAATTCACACAGACAATAAAGCACACCAAACTCATCGTAATTGGTATTAATTTATTTCGGTGATCAACATTCCAGATTGGTTGTACCTCACCTTCAGTCTCTAACAGTCCGTAATTCAAAATGGCATGGCCAACCTGTCATAGACTTCACTGTTCCTCTTTCAATCAAGTCGTCCTCACCAAATATAGTTAGTAATTATTCATGCTAGCCACCCATACTTTGCATGGTGATGAATGTTATATGCGTAGACGCCAATTTCCTCTTTGCTGCATGTACAGGTCCATTTTTAAGGAAAATAAATATCCCAAATGTATTACCATCGTGACATTTCTCCAGATGTCCACATTGCTGCTTGTCCTTTTGTGAATGACCATACCTGGATGATGATATACAATGAAACCTGTGTATACCGACCATACTTGGAACCAGATTAGTGTCGGTTTGGACAGGGTTCTGGTTTATCAAGGTTCAAAATACATTAAATTTAGGTATTGAAATCATGGATAGTATTGAAGAGGTTTGTCGGTTTACCGAATTGTTGTTATTCACGGGTTTCACTATACGTTGAGTTCACAGCACCAGCGTTCATTTTTGATCATTTCACCACGCCGGTAGTCTTCAAATGTTTCTCCACTCCGGACATTGATACGGATCCCTTCACTCTATATTCAGATTCCAATGAACTGGTCTGACAGTTACTGATCCTACAGTTAATCCCTGCTGTTTTCAGCGTAAACCTCCTCGTAACAGATTTAGTAGATAGCTGCCTAATTCTTCATCCTAGAATATGAATAGAATACCACAAGTATTAACAGACATGAGATCATATTAAAAAGCAAATAATCATAACTTTATCTGACATAATAGAGTCTGATAATAAACATTATCTGGGATAATATACTTGAATAATAATCTTTATATAACATTATTATCAGACTATATTGTGTCAGATACAATGTATTATCAGACCATATTATTTCAGAGTTCCCATAGGTGCTGGAAAACCTGGAAATTCCATGAATTTTATATCATTAATTTCCAGGTCTTGAAAGTACTTGAAATTCCAGATTTTTGTCTCTCAGTCCGTCCTGTAAACTCCTTGAATTTTAATTAGCCTTGATAAACAAAATTCCCCTTGTAATGTTCTTGGTTATGTTATTGTGTCATCTGTGAGCATTTAAATATTGAGAATGCAAGAAGTATAAGGTGTATGTAATGTTGAAAGGTACTTGAAAGTCCTGGAAAAAAAGTTGACTTCGGAAGTCCTGGAGAAAAGGTTGATTTAGAAAGGTCCTCAAAAGTCCTGGAAAAAAGTTGATTTAGGTCCTTGAATGTCCTGGGGGAAAATTTGATTTCGAATTGATTTAGGTCCTTGAAAGTTGTCGGAAATATTTTTCAAGAAGGGTGGGAACCCTAACTTTATTATCAGACTATATCATGTCAGATAGTTTATTATCAAATTATACTATGCCAGATAAAAACTATTATCAGACTATAAGTTTATTATCTGACATAATATAGTCTAAGAATAAACTTTATCTGACATAAAATAGTCTGATAATCCTATGTTACAGGTACAATGTACTACCAGATGCTCGTTGAAAATTAAAAGCTATGGTAGGGCCTTTATGCCACAGTGTAGGACATTCCCAAATATATGTTGGCCACTCCTTCATGCAAGCCTGTATTGTTCAAGCCTTTGTATTACTGTGAGTCCAGAAACTAGTTTGGTCTTCTCTCTTGTTTCATGACTGTTATATGAAAGATGGATCAAACATGTTCAGGTTTAATTATGCAGAACGGATCATAATTAGAACTGCTAAGTTTCTAATTCAGTTGAATTGCAAGTCAGTATTTGAGTGTTTGAATCAATTAGTACATGCCAGACTAGAAGAATGTTATTTCATGAATAACATCTCCTCTATTCAAATTTGACAGCATTTCTCAACATATTTATCCGCATTAGAGGCCGTACAGTAAATAAATTATATAGCTATGTATAATTTCCTAATGATAATTGTTGATTACAAGTAGCAATTAAATTATCGAGCGGAGACAACTCACCTGATGTGACCAGGATACGAGAATCTCTTTAAGTCCCTCATCACCGGACACTTTGATGAGGACAGACTCAGACAATGTGATTGACCCATCCGTGGAATACTGGGCAGGGTAATCTCTGACTTTACTATAAATATGAAACACGACAGTGGTATACTATAAGCATCAAATAAAGTCAGCTGAATCATGGCGAGTCATGTAAAGGGCAATAACTGAGTAAGGAAATATCCTCCATCAATGGGAAGGGCACATACGCATCTTAAAAAAAAAAAAAAAAAAAATCTTCAAACTGTGCCAATAATATCAAAAGTGTAGGAGGAGGTGCATTGACAAGAAATACGGACGAACGTATGATCTACAGTACTTTGAACTGTAAAGGGCAATAACTCTGCAAGATAAAATCCTCCGTCACTGGGAAGAGCACATGTGCATCTCTGGACTCTGCCGATAATATCCACCAAGTATAAGGTGAACCATATCAAAAGTGTAGGAGAAGTTGTGTTGACAAGATGATATCATTTACTCTACAGTATTTTGAATTGTACAGGGCAATAACTCAATAAGGAAATATCCTCCATCAACGGGAAGAGCACATGCGCATCTACAGATTGTTCTGATAATATCCACCAAGTACTGTGTTAACTGTATCAAAAGTGTAGGAGGAGTTGCGTTGACAAGAAATATGGACAGACGGATCTATAGTACTTGAACTGTAAAGGGCAATAACTCAGTAAGAATAACGAGAGATCCTGAAGGATCTTGGCGCCCACCATTGTCCGATAATTGTAAGCTAATGACTAGAGGATCTTTTTGTCCATTGTTACTAAGAACAAACGATTGATTTGTAATTTTGTTTACAGAATTTCGAATCTGAGCGAAAAGGATCAGAAAAGGTCACTGAAAAACACCAAGATATAATCTAAGTGTACGGAGGATTCTTCGCCTTTGTTTCGTAGTATTTTTTTTATTTATTTTTTGCACGTGTCATCATTGGGTACTGGAAGCGAAGACCAATCTCTTTGACACTTTGGCATGAGCTATGAAACATACTTAAGATTTTATAATTAAGAACGAATGCTAATTCTGTTCTGTTTATATGCAGTAGTCTACAGTTGTCGAGCTGTGACGTTGAGTCACAAGAGTGACGTCCCTTCATGTAGCCGACCCGCCGGCAGACGAAAGGGTAGAGCAGGTCACTTGCTACTGCATGGACTAAAGAAAGCTGATTTAAAATTTGAAGAAATACATTTTAATTCCGAATTATTTGAACTCCTTGCTATGGAAGGTGAAGGTATGGATATTCTCTATAGTCAATATATAGAATATGCTCCACCGTTTGATCCGCCGACTCTTGTGATGTAACGTCACAACTCGAGAATACCGAATTCATTTGAAGCGTAACTTGGATTTTCGAATCGGACCAAAAAAGGTATCTTGCACTACAAGGCCCCATGTGGGACCTGTGTACCAAATTTCAGAAAGATCAATGAACTATTTCCTGAGAATTCATGGTAACAATTTTTCAAGGGGAAATTCAAGATGGCCGCCTTCTGGCCATATTGGATTTTGGATTCGGACCCAAAAAGGTATCTTGCACAACTAGACCATAAGGGGAACCTTTGTACCAAATTTGAGAAAGTTCCATGAAGTACTTCCTGAGAAATCACGATAACAAATTTGCATGGGAAAACCCAAGATGGCCGCCTGTTGGCCATATTGAATTTTCAAATCGGACCAGAAAAGGTATCTTGCACAACTAGACAAGGTGAACCTGTGTACCAAATTTAACAAAGATCCTTGCAGTAGTTCTTGAGAAATCGCAATAACAAAGTTTCATGGGGAAATCCAAGATGGCCGCCTGATGGACATATCATTTTGGAATCGATCCAGAAAAGGTATCTTGCACAATCGAACCTGTGTATCAAATTTGAGAAAGATCCAGGCAGTACTTCCTGAGAAATCATGATAAAAAAATTTCATGGGGAAGTCTAAGATGGCTGCCTGGTGACCGTTTTCTATTCGGACCGAAAAAGGCATCTTGCATATCGATTGCGTACCTGTGTACCAAAATTGAGAAAGATCCATGCAGTAGTTCCAGAGAAATGACAATAAAGTTTCATGGGGAAATCCAAGATGGCTGCCTGGTCGCCATACTGGATTTTCAAATCGTACCAGGAAAGGTATCTTGCACAACTAGACCCCAAGGGGAACCTGTGTACCAAATTTTAGAAAGATCCATGCATTAGTTCCTGAGAAATCGCGATAACAAGGTCTCAAGGGGAATTCCAAGATGGCTGCCTGGTGGCCATATTGTATTTTCGAATCAGACCAAAAAAGGTATCTGCACAACTAGGACCCAAGGGGAACCTGTGTACCAAATTTGGTAAAGATCCATGCAGTAGTTCCTGAGAAATCACGATAACAAGGTTTCATGGGGAAATCCAAGATGGCTGCCTGGTGGCCATATTGGATTTTCGAATCGGACCAAAAAAGGTTTCTTGCACAAATAGGCCCCAAGGGGAACCAGTGTAGCAAATTTGAGAAAGATCCATCCAGTAGTTCATGAGAAATCGCGATAACATGGTTTCATGGGGAAATCCAGGATGGCTGCCTGGTGGCCATATTGGATTTTCGAATCAGACCAAAAAAGGTTTCTTGCACAACTAGATCCCAAGGGGAACCTGTGTACCAAATTTGAGAAAGATCCATGCAGTAGTTCCTGAGAAATCGCAATAACAAGGTTTCATGGGGAAATCCAAGATGGCCGCCTGGTGGCCATATTGGATTTTCGAATCAGACCAAAAAAGGTATCTGCACAACTAGGCCCCAAGGGGAACCTGTGTACCAAATTTGAGAAAGATCCATATGGTAGTTCCTGAGAAATCACGATAACAAGGTTTCATGGGGAAATCCAAGATGGCTGCCTAGTGGCCATATTGGATTTTCGAATCGGACCAAAAAAGGTTTCTTGCACAACTAGACCCCAAGGGGAACCTGTGTACCAAATTTGAGAAGGATCCATGCAGTGGTTCCTGAGAAATCGCGATAACAAGGTTTCATGGGGAAATTCAAGATGGCTGCCTGGTGGCCATATTGGATTTTCGAATTGGACCAAAAAAGGTTTCTTGCACAACTAGACCCCAAGGGGAACCGGTGTACCAAATTTGAGAAAGATCCATGCAGTAGTTCCTGAGAAATCGCGATAACAAGAATTGTTTACGGACGGACGGACGGACTGACGGACGGACTGACTGACTGACGGACGGACGACGGACGACGGACCACGGACGAAAAGTGATTTGAACAGCCCACCATCTGGTGATGGTGGGCTAAAAATCCTCCATCAATGGGAAGAGCACATGCGCATCTCCGGACTGTACCAATAATATCCACAAAGTATTAGGTGAACCGTATCAAAAGTGTAGAAGTTGCGTTGACCAGATGATATCATTTAATCTACAGTATTTTGAATTGTAAAGGGCAATAACTCAGTAAGGATATAACCTCAGTCAATGGGAAGAGCACATGCGCATCTTTAGACTTTGCCGATAATATCCACCAATTTTCGCGTCAATTGTATCAAAAGTGTAGGAGAAGTTGCGTTGACAATAAATATGGACGGACGGATAGACAGACAGACTTCCGTGTGGCTATCACTATATCCCCCGGGCATATATGCCGGGGGGATAATAATACAACAATTCTGGTAAACACATCTTAAGGAATCATTGGGTTTTGTCTGCACAAGACACAATACAATAGTAAAATAGCATAGGATGTTGAAAATCAGCAGATCAAGAACCCAAGGAAATATTAACTCTCAAACAATCCTGAAGGTCTAGGCCAATTTCAATGTCTTGTTTTCAAAGGGGCTCTCCTCGTGCTTATTACATGTAGATGGTAGCAGTATTGTTTATATCTGTATGTGCAATCATATCCTCAAAAGATGCAGTTAAATGGGTTCCACATTAATTCTTGAACAATGCTGTCTTGCTCCAGTGTTGGCGACAGGTGCACAGCACGTGGGCCACCGCTGAAGCTTCGGTTCGTTCTAACGATCTCTCTCCTATGTTTATAACAAGGAGTGTGTTTTCGAACTATTGATATTAAACTGGTGTAAATATGATAAAAAGGATAAAATATTCCTACTATTCAAAGGAAAGGTTGATAAGCTTGCATTCATGATAATTTTGGCAACTTCAGATCAGAAATATGCTAGTTATCATCGATTAAAAATATATTCTGGGTTAAAGATATAGCGAAGCACACGAATTGATGAACCGGACTCGTGCGGCCAGCCAGGTGTTGGTGCACCGCCCGCCGCCATCGAGGCCCGACAGCATTGTCCAGGGATTAACTTGAATAAAAGTGCAAATTGCCCATTAAGGGTATCCATACCCTCACCTTTTAATGAGCTGGTAGAGTTTGTCTGCAGTGTTTGTTGGTACTCCCTCATCCTCTACAGACACAGTTGATGTGAATCGTATCTGATGTTCATCAAGCCCTAACTCTCTCATGGCGTGACTCGGCTCTACTAACTGTAATTTCTGTAAAAAACAAAGATTTTGATTATCCTACCATAATTCAAAGATTTGTCGGTCAGATATGTGAGGTATAATGGATTTTCATGGTAACTCCAAAGCATGGGAGTTGTTCCAAGCAAGGTTTTCAAAGGATCAAGCATATACAGGCACAATCTCAGTAAACTCAGATATAATATTACGGAATATTATATCTGAATTCAGCCCTATATAAATCCCATGCGAATCTGAAACTACATTTGTTAGCCAATCATGTGGCGAGCTTGTTGAAATCAAGCCTACAGTAATTACACACGGTAGCATGTGGAGTAATATATAAACATTATCGAGAAACAGTATCCAAACATGGCATCATTTCCAGACAGTGTGCGCGTGAAGATCAAAGAGTTTACTCCGGCCGAAGTCTGGCTTCGTCAGGGGGCAGAGAATATCAAAAGATTGTGCCACGCGAAGATAGTAATCTCCGTGAAGTAAACGTCGATCATTGTCAAAGAGAAAAGTCAGAAATGGTCGCGATGGGCTTATTATGGGCTTATTATGGGATCTCGCAGAATATCGGCGAATATTTCGCACGAAGTTTTCATAGCGTTACGTCTAGATGGTATTCCCCTGATTTACCATCTTGGTTTACCTAGATTGATACAGGCACTGGGCGCTATAAATTCGTGTCAATTCAACAATGGAAATGGCACTACCTCCATAATGTCATAATGGAGCTGTCAGATACTGCCCATCTTCATTTTATCAAGCGAATTTCTACGTTTCCACTTCGAACTTCCCTGGATATATCTGACCCCTTCAATGTTCAAAGAACTTATAAATAGACACGAGGCGTCACTGACCTTCAAAACATTTGAAATTCGAAATGGGTCGCACAAGAGCGTTATTGATTGGCTGACCTATATAGTGGGCACCATATTAGGAGGAAGGACGCCGCTAATAGAGGATGATGTCACTCTACTCTCAATCGTCGACGTATACGTTCTGATTGGTTCATCTCTCGTTCGTAAGTGAAATCTACACCTCAGATTTTGAACACTGAAGGGGGTCAGATAAATCAAGGTAGGTTCGAAGTGGGAACGTAGAAATTGGCTGGATAAAATGAAGATGATGCTGTCAGATATACTCTCTGATAGATTTGGAGAAAAATGTGGCGTGACTCTCAGCCAATCAACATGGTTCATTACCAAATGGAGTGAAGCAGGCTCAGAATATTACATCTATTCTAAACAGGGAGTTATAAAAGTGTGACTTTCTCAAATAGCATGAATAGTCGAGATCTGATTAGATTTATCATGACATCTATGATAATTTCTGGATGACTCTATCAGTGTTTTCTGTGTCAGTCAAATTCAATCAATCGGGTCTGAATGCGCATGCTCATCTATTCCTACGAAGTAGACACTCATTTGCAAATTGTCCGGTAATGAGTCAGTCAGTCAGTCAGTCCATCCGAATCCTTTCATCAGCAAAATAAGGAGAACCGTTGACAACAGAACCTTGGCATGAACTTGCATTAGGGGACTGTTACCAGCAAGTTCTGAGCTGACCTACTTAAGTGACCTATAAACCTCGAAATTTTGAGAGGATTTCGGGTTATTTCTAGATAGAGGGCCCCGAAGTCATCTGTCGACTGTCTCCCCTATTTCTAGATAGAGGGCCCCCAAGTCCTCTCTCGACCGTCTCCCGTATTCCTATGAACCGTTGACATTAGAACCTTGATTTTTGGCATGAACATGCATTAGGGGACTGTTACCAGCAAGTTCTAAGCGGACCTACTTTTGATGAAAATTTGACCTACTTAGGTGACCTATAAACCTCGAAATTGGCAAAAACATGTCTTACGTCAAGGTACACACTTAAATCCTATCAAACCCTACTTCGTAGGTCCTGTGACATTAGTCACACTGCCATGTTATATTATAGCATTATATTATATTCTGTAGTATTTGTGAAAACTGACAATCTTACATTTCCTTTCATGAGGAGGGCTCCATGCATGATCCGTGGTTTCTTAGGGTCTGGAGGAACTAAACCTGAACAGGAAAACATTCATACCAGCATGAGTAACAGTGAAATGCAAGAGTAATATACTCAATGAAAAAAGAAGAAAAAAACCACATTTGGATCTAGGATTTTTAGGGGGAGAGCTATACAAAGATCATGTCTCATCAGTAAGAATTATATTTTGTACATAATAATAATAATAATATTTTATTTCAGACACTAAGGTCCATATTTACATTTAGTTGTGTGAAAAAAAAAAAATTAATGAAGTACAGAAGTCTGGAAAAAAAAATAAAAAAATGCACAAATACCTACGAATCGACTATAGCGTACATGTACATATCAGCTGGTATATTACCACAGTCTTATCTACGTAAATTAAATAGTATCTCCTGCCACTCACTGTATACCTTTGAAGATATTTGAGTAATGGATCTCTAGAATATCTTATATTTCAGTAGTTTGGGCGCCGCATAAGGCGTGTGGATGCAGATTGAATGTTTATATACAACAACAGGTGAGGTTCCCTTCTTTGAAACATAGTTGGATACAAAAGTCCTTCAGACATCCCAAAGATTAAATGTATAATCCTCTAAGAAATGCCTGAGACTATGACGAAGTACACCTGTATCT
>JAVTVY010049960.1:0-23799 GCA_036873755.1 Hanleya hanleyi | reverse complement strand
TAAATAATGTGGAATGTGGCCCACAGAGAAGTAGCCGAAACTTACGGTATTTCTATCCGAGCAACAACAACCATGTATTTGACCAGCCCTTCACTGTGACGGACGCTATTTGCCTGGAGCCGGTGGTCGATCAACTCGTGGGCCCGCCTACAGCTCACCAATCTCCAATGTACGAGTTGTCACAGCGAAACAGCTCACCAATTACCAGTATACGAGTTGTCAGAGCATTTCCATCATAGCTCTCTAGATTTGTATCTAATACCGCTTATGCCGGTGCTAGGGGCCGCGTGGTCATATCATCCAAGTTGCCACATGAACAGGTACAATAAAAGCGTACCTGAGATACAGCACATATCACGAATCGTTAGATTCTTGGTATGTGCTTTAGAATAGGTTAACCAGAAGACTATTCTGTGAAGTCATGTGACGCAGTCAGTATGTCGGCACCTCTTCCCACTTCCCTTATATGTGTTGTAATTTTCAATGTCATTGGCAAAGTGAACAACATGGTTGTGGAATTACACATTGATGAAACAGTGAAACCCGTCGCTCAAAGACGCCGCAAAACGTCATTTCACCTGCGTGGTCAGGTGGAACAGGAGAAACAAAAATTACTGAAGAACGACATTATTGAGGAAGTGGAAGGGGTACCAACACCATGGATTTCCCCATATCGTGACGCCGCCCCAAAAGGAACCTGGATCCATACGCGTCAGCTAGACATGCGTAGCGCAAACAAATCATTCATTCGCGAACGACACCAGATACTAACCATTGACATATCGTAGATCAGTGAAAAGTGACTGACTCCACAGTAGTCGTAAACGTTCACCTTCATCGTGGCCGCGTACCGTTCTGAAGAGTGATGCACCAATTCAGCGACAAATCCAGGGTTCTCCCCGCCTTCCCGTAGTAATCGATAGACAAAGAAGGGTACGCCCCGGAACTGCCGCGCGTCCATATCTTGTTCCTCTAGATACTGTTTTCAATAGCCATTGGCTACTTTGTCACACGCCTTGTGATTACACTTCTCCAAATGTACAGCCAAACAGCGGAACAAGCATTTCCGGTGTTTGTAGGGTCCATATGCACCGCCCGTTAACGCATACAGGCTTTTTCGTCGACTCAGCCAAGGTGGAAGAATGACGGGAGCACCGATCGGAGGATTCCGCAATTTCGTCACGTAGAATGTGACGTTGGTGACCATTTTCACCAACCATTTCGTGTTCGGTCGTTGTAGGCGGGCCCACGAGTTGATCGACCACCGGCTCCAGGCAAATAGCGTCCGTCACAGTGAAGGGCTGGTCAAATACATGGTTGTTGTTGCTCGGATAGAAATACCGTAATTGATTGGTTTCCTAGTGCCGAAAAATGTATCCAAACGTCATATTGACCCGACAAAATGTGGCTTGGAAATACGCTTCATGTAGGATGTAGCAATGGCGAATGGTGTTACAATGACACCGGTATATGGTACTCATTGACTGGTCTTGTGGTAATGCTTCATCGGCAGGCACCACTGGATCTCCTGCAAAATCTTGTTCTGGGCTCATATTGCTGTCGTCTCGTCTCAGGGGAGATCTTGAACCATCACGACTCGTGCTGGAATGGTTCACAGGTAGATGAGATAGACAGGCTGGTTAGGTAGGCAGTGGTCAGGTACAGCGTCAGGCAGATTACTACACACAGGCAGTGGTCAGGTACAGCGGCAGGCAGACAGGTAGTGGTCGGATAGGCAGATTGTAGGCAGGCAGTGATCAGGCAGGCAGGCAGGCAGGCAGGCAGGCAGATCGATAGCTTCGGATGGTCAATGAAAATTTTGGTACCGAACTGCAAAATGAACCCCTTTTTATAGCGAAAAACTTGGCACTGAGCCAATTGGTTCCCAGCCAATGGGCACCCGGCCAATATAAAACTTGGCACCCAGCCAATTGGATGAATGCCAACGGAACTCGGATGTTGGCATCCCGCCAATTCTAAAAACTTGGCACACAGCCAGTGCTGATGCAACTCAATATGTACAGACCCTATAGGACCCAGCAAATTATAAAACTTGGACACTTCAAGGTAAGCCCATGCATTCTTTAATTTTAAGTTTTAAATGTTTAAATGTTTAAATTGATTAAATACAGACCCGCACTATTGGTTCGCCGCACTATTTTTTCTCGCGGACTGTTTTCTCCCCACCTAGAGTCATTCGGCCCCACAATCCGATCACCTGAACCCTTATATCACTCCGTCACCAAGATCAATATACCCGATTCAGAACAATACGTGTCCACGCAAAGGTCAAAGGTCAACGCCCCGTACTTCCGCACTTCCCGGACGTTATAGGTCATATGGTTTTAAATACGCTCCCCGATGTTCAAAATCAGTACATCCCAGGGTCCATACATGCATTCCGTGCATTTTTTTCCGTGGACTACTTTCTGTCCGCGGAGGCAGACCGCATCACCGCGGCATCACCGTGGAAGAATACAAAAGTCAAATGTTGCCGGAACTACTTTTGACCTCCACGCGGCCTCAGAGGTCGAAGGCCTTGCATGGCTGCTTCATACACTATAACCTTGAGCTGTCGGATGCAAGATTTACCTCCCCCGGCAAAATATGACTTTAACTGTACATGTACGTTCATCAAAGGTTGTCTATTCCTTTAAACGACGTTAAAGCGTTAAGAAAGTGTGTTAAAGCGTTGAGACGAGCGGTAAGGCGTACAGATAGGGTGCTAAGGCGTAACAGTGGGCGTTGGCGGGCGTTACTGTCTATGAAAGCAAGTGTATTCCCAAAACACGCACAGTGGACGTTCAACAGTCAACATGACTTATACTTGTTCTGAGTGTGAACGCACGTTCACCACACATTACGATATGATGCGACACCAGGAAACTTTCCATCCACACTCCGAGAAGTCCGTTGAGGCGGATGCTGATACAGAGACTGCTAAGAGTGTATCGACTGATATCGAATCAGAAATTGCTGACAGTCTGTCTACTGATACGGAGAGTTTGATAGTCAGCCTACATCCCAGGAAAGTGAGGCAGAACCTACCTTTTGTGATCGTATTGTGACAGCAGCTATCAATTAAAACATCTGTCACTCAGACTGAAATAATCAATATTGGCATACCCCAAGGTTCAATTCTTGGACCTCTCATGTTTTTAGTTTTTGTAAATGATTTACCTGATTTTACAAAACACTCTTCTGTAAATATGTTTGCGGATGACACTAGTTTACATGTATCTGATAAGTCTTTGCAAACTGCCATATGTAGAGTACAATATGACATTGACCGCCTATCGATCTGGTTAAAAAACAACAAACTAATTCTGAATGACTTGAAAACAGTATATTCGAACAAGACAAAGACAAATGGACACAACAAATGTTTGTATCACTATTGAAGGTATACCTATCGAAATGGTTAATGAAGCCAAGATATTAGGCGTGACGTTTGATAAGCATCTCACATTTCAACCACACATGAACACACTGTGCAACAAAATGTCTCGTAAGCTTTATTTTCTGTATAAATTAAGAGACAGCGTTCCCTTAGATACATTGAAGATGCTATATAATGCACTAATTCTTCCACATTTTGATTATTGTAATGTTATCTGGGGGAACGCTGATGCTGGAGTTCTGAGCAGGTTAGTGAAATTACAAAAACGTGCTGGGAGGATAATGTTGAAAGCCCAGCGTCGAACACCTACTGCAGAAGCTTTTAATGAATTACACTGGATACCAGTAAAACAACGAATTACTTATCACAATGCTATATTGATGTTCAAAGTTTGCCAGAGACTGGCCCCTGAATGCTTGATATCTTTTTAAAGAAGTGTCTTCAAGAACAAGATCTGGCAAGCGAAGTGATCCGGCACTACCACCTTTGAAGTGCGAATTATTTCGCAAAGTTTCAGGTATTCAGGGGTCAAAATCTGGAACTCTTTACCTGTAGAATTGAGAGCCTGTGATAGTATTGTCTCTTTTAAACGCCAGCTCTTAAAATCAAATATTTTAGATACGATACATGGAAATACTTTGTAAACTGCACTTTGTTTTATACCGACTGTGATAGCACGTGCATTTTTATTTAGTTACAATATAAATCCATGTTTGGGTATTCTTACATGTGTCAATATATATACTATTTTTTTTTAAATACATACACTAACTATTTTACTAACTTATTTCTGGGCCTTAAGGAAGACTAGCCTTGGGCTAATTAAGCCACCCAGAATAAATAAAGTTTTTATTATTATTATTATTATTATTATTATACTCACGCTGCAGCGATCGAGGACGCAGGACAGGATAACTTACAACAGGCGTACAGCCAAATGCGCCCCTGCATCAGGAAAACAGCCATGGCGATCTATGAACAGTATACCCTACTACCGCTTGAAAGGAAAGGCGACCCCACGCACAGGACCATCATGAAAACCAAGCGCCACTTGGACGAGAATATGGGGCGACCACCCACCGAGGCCCTGGAAAATGCGAACAACTGTTTCAGGACATGCTGCCCGAACAATATCCAGGCCTGTCCGACGACGATTAGAACAAACGGATGAGAGCGAACATGACCGAAGATGGGACTATTTTAAGGACGGCTTTTGATTGGACAAGAGCACCCGAGAATACATCTAACGGGCAAGAACGAATATAACAGATACACCGCCAAATGGCAGTCTCTGATTGGACAAGAGTCTTCTCGAATTGTAAACATACCCAACGCTGCTCCCCCAGCGTGGGTATGATGTAACATTGGGGAGAATAAACTATATGAAAACTTGTTGTTGTTGTTGTTTTTCTCTCGTCAGTCATCTTTGTTGTTGTTGTTGTTTTTCTCTCATCTGTCTATATCATGGCGCCAAGGCGTTATGCTAGGGCGTTAATGCCGACGTTGACGGGCGTCACTGCATTTCCAATGAATTAGTGACAATTCCATGAAAATCAGAGCTTTTGGGCTAATTCACCAGGGCGTTGAAGCGTTGAGTTTGGCGCTGGCGGGCGTTGCTACGAGATGCCACATTCTGACCAAGAATGGTTCATTTCTACCCCAAAACACCTTCCCTAAAATGGAGTGGACATCCTTCAAATCGGGTCTACACCCCGAGAGCTAAAACATGACACCCCACACGACGCATTCGGAGCAATAGTGGTCCATCTCTACACCAAATACCTTCCTTCATTTCTCCAAAATGGCCACTTTACTTACTACACCCATTTGCGTTTGCGCAGATTGACGCGACTTCCAATGAAAAACACGCCGTTCTGACTTTACCCCACAAAAGCTTCACTTTGACACCTCCCACAACCCATTTTGACAACTAGTGGGCCATATCGGCCCCTAAATGTCTATTTCCATACTACGGCCTGCCGCCGCATGCGCAGGATGACGATATTTCTGCCCCCACATCGACCCAGTCGGATGCTCCCTCACGTGTGCTTCACATTGATACCTCACTTGACTCCATCGGACCAATAGTGGCCCACCTAAACCCCAAAACATTTATTTCCATTCCCTTTTCCCACAATTCCATGTCTGCGCATGCGCAGAATGTTGAACACGGACGACACACTAGTCCAGGCAGACGCTCCTTCACGACTGCTTTACATTGATACCTCATACGACTCCATCGGACCGTTAGGGGCTCACCTAGATCCCAAAACGTCTATTTCCATACACTTTGTATACTGCGCGTGCGCAGAATGACGTCAGTTCCACGTCTCACCTACCCCGTCGGATGCTCCTTCACGAATGCTTCACATTGATACCTCATACGACTCCATAGGATCAAAAGTGGTTCACCTAAACCCCAAAATGTATATTTCCATTCCCTTTTCCCATAATTCCCTGTCTGCGCATGCGCAGAATGTTGAACACGGACTACACACTAGTCCAAGTAGGTGCTCTTTCACGACTGCTTTACATTGATACCTCATACGACTCCATCGGCCCATTAGGAGCTCACCTAAACCCCAAAACGTCTATTTCCATACCATTGGTCTACTGCGTATGCGCAGAATGTCGACAACGGCCGAGACGCTAGTCCAAGCGGATGCCCCCTCACATATGCTTCACATTGATACCTCACTCGACCCAATCGGACCACTAGTAGCCCACCTAGATCCCAAAACGTCCATTTCCATACCCTTTTCCCACAATTCCCTGTCTGCGCATGCGCAGAATGTTGACAACAACCGAGACGCTAGCCCAGACGGATCCCCCATCATATATGCTTCACATTGGTACTTCATACGACTCCATCGGCCCATTAGAGGCTCTGATCGATCCCAAAACGTCTTTTTCCATACCCTTTGCCTACTGCACAAGCGCAGAATGACGATATTTCAACCCCACACCCAGCCCATGGGATGCCCTCTGACATATGCTTCACATTGGTACCTCATACGACTTCATCTGCCCATTAGGGGCTTCCTTATATCCCAAAACGTCTATTTCCATACCCTTTTCCTACTGCGCATGCGCAGAATGACAATATTTCAACCCCACACCCAGCCCATCAGATGTGTCTTCACAAATGCTTCACATTGATTCTTCATACGACCTAATCGGACCATGCAGCGTATTTGAAGTCTGGGACTACTTTTTCTCCGCGGAGGCAGACCGCATCACGACCAGACATCACCGCATCACCGCGAAAGAATTCAAGGTCAAAGAACTATATAAAACTTGGCATCCAGCCAATGCTGATGCAATCCATAACCACAACGCCACCTGTCGCCACAAAGAGTTACCTCCCTGGGAAAGGGGAGTCTATTCTCGTTGGACCTACTGGCCTCAAGTTCCTAAATAAAAAAGTCCCGATCCCTACACGTAATCTCTGCCAAAGACCAGTATTTTCCTGATTTTTTTCCGCCTTCGTTGCAACGATTAATAGAAAGCCGATGGTACCGCTGGCAAGTATTGTATTTGTTCTATTCAGCTGCAAATTTTATTTCGATTCACTGCTCGATAACATGCCTCGCCGGGGCACTATTTGCGGGGCCTGAGCACTGCTTTCAGCAGGCAGAGAAAACATCGAAATGAGCACCTCATGTGTAGAGGCGCGCACAGCTTGAAATTTTGACGGTAAAAGTTTGACAAGAAGTTTGTCACGTTGTAGCGCTTGAATTAAACTACTTCCTGTCGAAAGATGAAAGTCTAAACTCAATTAGGGAACCAGCGAGTTACAATTTTGTTAATACTGCCGAACGTGTAAATTATTTAGGAGTCTGATGCCTACTACTCACGCTATTTATACTGATTTTTTATGAAGGTTTTGACTCCGTTATTCACCAGTTGTTAATTCATAAACTTAAAGATTACGGTATCTCAGGGAGTCTTATTAACTGGCTAACTTCTTATCTTTTTGGAAAGAAGCAGAGGGTTTCAATTAACAGTGTGTTTTCAAATTGGTGTTCAGTCTCTTCTGGTGTTCCTCAGGGATCAATTATAGGTCCCACTTTGTTGTTATTATATATTAACGACCTTCCCATCATTCTAAGATTTTCCAAATGTTTACTATTTGCTGATGATGACAAATTCTTTAAATCTATAGAAAGGGAAGAAGACTGTGTTTTACTGCAGAGTGATATTGATCGGGTAATGCGAATGGTGTAAAACTTGGAAACTGACATTGAATATCGCAAAATGTTCAGTTATGAACTTCACGACAAAAAGGGTAAAGACTGACTTCATGCATAGAATGTATGACGAGTGCTTGAGATGTGTGAAAGAGGTGAAAGACTTAGGTGTGATTTTATCCGAAAATCTTCCTTTTAAAGTCCACATAGAAAAGATTGCCAGTAAGTCTAAACAAATGTTACGTTTTATACGAAGAAATTGTAAATCTTTCTCTGATAAATCTGGAATTAAATCACTTTATATATCTCTAGTCAGAAGCAAATTAGACTACGCGTGTGAGGTTTGATCCCCACTTCAGAAATTTTTAATTAATCGCATCGAAACAGTACAGAGAAAGTTTTTCATTTTCTTCTGTTTTAAATGTTTTATTGCATATTCCGGGGACAATTATTTGTCAATATGTAAACGTTTTAACCTTCTTTCATTGGAAAATCGACGGAAGTACTTTGATCTTATGTTTTTATATCGATGTGTCCACAGCTATTTTAACTCCAATTATCTTACGAATAAAATATTTTACCATGTACCTTCACGTACTTCAAGACAGTAGAAGACATTTTATCCCCCAGCATCTCGTATTTAATTTGGAGCAATCATGTTCTTTTACGCTCACAACGCTCTTGCATTTCTTTACAGTCGCATGTCGATATTTTTAGCAGTTTACCTTTTTTAAATATACAGAAATACACTTTTCTAATCTATGCAGAACCATTTTAATATACCTTTACATATAATTCTATGTCAAGTAATGATTTAATCCGAAATATACACTTTTATGTAGAATGCTACTCAGTGCCTAATTTATATAGGCCTAATCTTTATAATTATATGTTAAATATTGTTATCTTAATTTATTATCCGTTATAATTAAGTACTAAATATTGTGATTTTGTCTTATTCAGTGTTATATGCACATACTTTGTTATCTCTGTCTCTGTAACTGGATCCCTTGGATCTGTAGAGATTGATGTTGAATAAACAAAATAAGTAAATAAACAAAATCTGGGCTGTATATTGTTGAGCAGATTAGTCAGTATCAATATAGAGCCCTTTAAGTCCTTGTACAACATCAACACTTCAATTGCTTTCTCAAGACTATAATTATAGAAGTTTGCTCTTTATCTATGTCCCCTAGTTTATAACCCACTGTTCATTGTTCTTAGACTCTGGGTAGACTGACTTATACAGCTGTTTATTGCACAATGATTCAGTTTCCTAATAGTTTTACTGTAAGACGGTGGCAGTTCAGTTACGGTTGATTTCCTGCCACCCAACCTGAATTTTTTGGGTGGTTTTTATCAGGCTACATGCAGGTTACCATTCTAAAATAGCGTATATGTAATATAGTACACACACTTATAGAGTAATTCTGCTCATTTCTGTAATGTATAAATTCAGTTTAATCAGTGCTCCATATTTTACTGTATAATAAATATTCATGATTTACATACATGTATTATGTACATCCTCAGTTGGTTTTGAAGTACCTTCTTTCTTATACTCCGCGCATACTACCACAATATTTGCTGTATACCCACGTTCAATGATATACAATGTAGCTTCCTATTACCCCAAATAATACATCCTTAATATTGTGCTTTTGTACTTTTATGTCTTTTTCCTTGCATGAGCTATAAATTAGGCATACATTATCAACCTTCCGACGGCGCATGCTTCGTTTCACAGGCTCACTATCTTTGCACCCTTTCCGACTTGGTTTCGGATGCTTATTTTGCTGCAATGTAATATCTACCGCGCGAGTCGTGGTTCGTTGGTCTCCGTTTTCTGGGGTCTTTCAACTTTTTGATTCGGAGCACTTTCGTGCATAATTGGTTAGTATTTCACAGTCGAAAATGAAGGAAATTCTCTAGCAATATGTCCAAACCTGTATGTATTGCTAATATGAAATAGGCAAAGCCTAGAAGCGAACGCAGATAGAAAATCTGCCTTCTCTTCTGGCTTTACCTATTACATATCAAGTTAGAAAATTCAAATGAAATTCCCAATATTATAATTTATACTCTGCGAATGCAGTGGAAAAAACAGAGATTTGGATGGGAATAATAATAATTTAATTTATTGCACAATACAATTTCAATTCAATTCATTCCTTTACACCCAAACCATTCTCTGTGATATATGGGGGGAAATATATGGATAACTGTTCGAAACAGCTTTTAAACAAATATACAATTATCACAGTAAAACAACTTAACATGGAGTGTCAAGTAAACTTACAATCAGCATAACCAAGTTTGTAGTTTAGATACTTTGTTGTATATGATAATAAATTGATATGTTAACGTTGCTGCTGACAGTTCATCTATGAACTCTTTATCTACGGAATAAATATTCACAACTTGCCGGATTAAATTATGCAAAAATATTAATTTCCACATATGGTATGATGGCCCTAACATTTTTCCATGGGTACCGTAGGTAGGGTGAACTATATATTTTTAGAAAGGTGAGTTGTCTCACCTTTATTATGGGATATAGACAATTTCTGGTTTTAGGGTTGTCCGGTGAAGTACACCTATAAAAATAGTTCCAAATTGTTTATTCTTTCTCAGACCAAAATAGTTATCCTTCAGTGATTGACAGGCTTTGTAGGCCTATATATAGTCACTTAACATGTACTTAATCTCTAATCTGTATTAAATAATACTCTATTAATTGTTTTCTTTTGAGATATCAGATTAATACGCACTAAAGTATGGAAGCCTGTTATTGTCACTCTTCCAAAGATTGACCTCAGCTCAGAGAAATGCAGTTCAGGAGGCAACATGTACATGTGTAAAGAGCTGCCCTACCATAGCTCTTGGGGCTGTACATGTATCTATGCTGGGTCTAGTTTCTGAAGAATGAAGAGGTCAAGCTAAAACTAGGTCATCACATGGACTGGTGTTAGGAATATATGTACATGTATGTAGTGAAATTAATGAATCAATTGAACTTAAACTTAGAAATAATACTATCTGACATGTCTGAGAACTGAAATATTCTGAGATGGATGCCTTGGCACTTGTGTTCTAATACTTTCATTCAGTGCCAGTACCGGGTGTATGTATAATAGTAGTACCACTACATACGGATCAGCTTGGTATTATGGCCAGTTTTTCATGTGTTTTTTTCAAACAAATAGATACTATTTTGAATTGAAACTCTGGGAAAAGAAATCTGCTGCTCAGGAAGCAGCTATATCTCCACTATTGCTACCAGTCAATCAATAGTCTCTGAAAATGATACTCGGGTGAGTCGGTTATGACAATCAGGTAAAAAGTATTTTTCCTGTGAGCCATTAATTACAAAATACTAATTTACAAATGGAAGTACAGTGCAATAAAATCTAGATTATGCAAAGAAAACTTCACTTGCGATGGATGGTATCTGGCCCAACCCTCAATCAAGCAATATTTAGCATTTATCTTCTGAACCACCTTTCTATATATGCCCATGGGCCTAGTTACAATCCTTAAGCTTTGGGGATTCATATAAATAAAAACTTATGATGGAAACCATTCTTGAATTGTTTGTTGTTTTTTTTCAAGTCGGGAGAAAAAAAAACCCACGTACAACTTACGAAGTTACATCGCCCACACGGGATCATGGTGACGCCATGCTTGGAAAACCCCTTTCATTTGTTGCATTTCATGAAGCTATCTATATATTTTTACAATCATTGATGCTTTGGTGATTCGTATAAATAAAATCTGATGATGGAAACCTTTCTTGAACTTGTATGTTGTCTAGTCAGTAGAAAAAAAAAACACAACACACGACGGCCGCAGCCGCCATTTTTGGAGTTTCCCCACACAATTGTCACATGACCTGACGTTATTTGGCGATTCCCGATGTAATAAACTCTAAATCGAGGCTGAAAAGAATGTAGCCAGTGATTCATATACCACGGGACCGTTAAGTGGTCAATTTTTTGCTACGAGGCCGAAACAACCAATCACAGGTGTGTTTAGATAAGGCTATCAAGAAGCCGCTGACAACGGCTTTCCGGCGCAAGTTTAAGAAACGTGAGCCGCTCACGCTGGATGAGCTTGTCAATCTCATGCTCGATCCCCCTAATGATGTTGCTACAATAGTGGCACGCTTCATATACAATGCGTTCCAACTGAGAAAATTTAATTGTCCCTGTGTGATATTCTCTCTCAAATATATTTTCTCAATATTGTTCCGTGATGCTGCGCTTATAGACAGGATAAGGCACTCAACATTGTGCTATATTTACAGGTGACATGTAGGGCCTAGCCATGTTGGACTGGGTTTCGTATTGATCTATATCAAGTTCTTCACAGCTACTGTTATCACTACTCCTTGATTTTTGCCTGGTCATGTTCATATCTCACAAGTTGTTTGAGTGTTATTGTATCCAGTCGTTAATGGACATGTAATGAACGACTTGCCGTAGGCAATGAGTTAAGTAACTTTTGGCAGCAATTAATATAAACAATTATGTACATGTATATGTGTGTAACGGCACAATCTATAATTAGTGGAGGCAGGAAGTAAACTGGATAACAATGTTCACTAGAACTTTGGCTAAATACTACTTCAGTTACATTCGGAAAAAAATGAATAAGAAAAACTTCATGTATAAGGTATATCGTTGATACGGATGGTACATATCAATTTGCATTGTGGCTATAATTAGATTAATAGTTATAAATAGGCAAAATGTTGGTTAGGCTTTACTCTCGTTAAATGTCCTAGGCCAATATTCCACATAAAGATAGCTTTTTTTTTACAAACTTAGGTACATATCAATACTAGTTTGTATTGACTGGGATGCCTGTATTGCTCCCTCATGTTTTCACAGAAAGGCCGGCATACAAGTAATGCTTCTCGTCGCCAACTGCATCGATTGTTGTCACAGAGTTCACATCTATAGTCTTTCTTCAAGTATTTTATTACTCAACGCCCGGTATAAATACCGTACGCATCTTTCAGGTTATGACGTTACATCGCCTGAGTGACGTCCCTTTGCGCAGCGACAACGTCCTCTGGCGAAACGATAGGGCCAATCCCCTATCCTTTAACATAGCGGGGTGTAAAGATTACTTAATTCAAGGACTATTTCAGTTGTGAAACATCGAGTTACGCTTTGATGGCCTTGGTAAAGGAGTATTATTGTGAGAGAAATAACATTGCGCTACCCCAAATATTATGGGGTTTCGCCAAATGACGTCAGTGCGCAAAGGGAGTTCACTCAGACGACGTAACGTCATAACTCGAAACATGCGTATTGGAAGTCTATACTCTCTAAAACATCTTGAGTGAAATTCACTCAAGTTTGAGTGGAAATTCATACCACTCAAGTATTTGAGCGAAATATTTCACTCAAGTTTAGTGAAATTTGAGTCAAGTAATTGAGTGAATGTTACTTCACTCTAACTTGAGTGATTTTGTCCACCACTTGAGCGATTTATTGACCCAAACTTGAGTGGAATCCACTCAACTAGATAACTTGACATGAAGTCGTGCCTAAAACACATCTAAATCATGACTAAATCCAGGACAGAATTGCATTCCAAAGCGTTCCAACGGCCCTGTCAAACCGGTATCTGTAATGTCGTTGCCTTGATATATTCCCATGTATGGCTAAACTAAGACAACGAAAGAAACAATTTCCATCACCAGGGATATCAATAATGTTGCACTGAAATGCATCCATTAATTTCAGTTCAGATTGTTTTATGCTTTTTCTGGCATAAGAATGATCCCAAACATTGTTGGTTGTGTCTTTATATAGTTGTGATCTATTGTAAAAATATCAATGACAACTGAGAATGAGGAAGAAAATAACCGGATTACAAAAAAGTAATTGAAAAAGATAAAATTAAAAATTTTATGTAAGGGGAGTAAATCCAATGTTTTATGTAGATTTAATTCCCCTCGCTGTAAGTTTCACTTTCGGTTGGAGTTGCAATGCATGTTCAGTTTGAGTGAAATTGAATATTTATAAGCTAAAGGCAGTATGAGTGTTGCAGCATAAGGCAGTTGAACTACCAATAGTTAAATATTCCTAGGTTATGAAAGTAACGACAGTAGTAAAATAATGTCAACACTTAATTTGTGCAGCAAATTTTAACAAACCTCTGCTGAAATCAACCCTTTGTTGAGCCGAAATATTGGAAAAGTTGCACTTCATCATGACCGCTGGTGTGTTGACAGTCCGAAGCGTATGACGTTGGTGTTATGAATATTCTTTCTAGCAGACGACAAGACTTTCTTGACTCGTACAAATTCAATTCAATTCAATATTTATTGTACCGAACACCCTAGACAGGGCAGAGTACATGTAGAACACGAAAGAAGCAGCATCAGCTTCGAACAATCAAATGTTCGCCCCGTACAAATGCAGGCGAGGTATGAACTACTAGGTATGAACTTTATCGTTGTCTCGTACCTTGCCATTGACTCGCACGGAGATCTGATTTCCGTTTGAGCAAGGGGAAGGTACGAGTCTAAACTTCATCGCTGATAGGGATTTCACAATGAATACTTGGAGGTTTCATTTGGAGTTATTGTTTATTTTTGTTTACTGGACATTGATTCATAAAGAAATCACGTGTGCGTATGATTTCCAGATTTACAGAGAAAATCGTCCCTCCCGTCATGCATCAAATATCAAACATTTATAGATAATGTTTCTGTTTGTAACTAAGTCAAACCTGCTTTTCATTAATGCCTATTAACTCTTATTAATTGCACAATCAAACGTAGAAAACGGAAGTTTAAAAGAAAAAAGTTAGCTCCCCTAGGAGGGAGTTGTCCGCCCCTAGGAGAGCTCTTCACTCATCTCCAGCGTGGTCACTATAAAGGCGACTGTTAGCCTTATTCTCATCCTCTTTCTCAAACCGAGACCAGTAGTGAAACAAGGCCGCGGTACGAGGGGACGGAAGGGTGGGCACATTAAATGAAAAAGCAGGTTTGACTTAGTTACAAACAGAAACATTATCTATAAATGTTTGATGTTTGCTACCTAAGTCTTAAACCTGCTTTTCATTAATGCCCTAGTACCAACATACGGAGGTGGGAACCTCGGTCTTGTAGTATATCAAAGTAGGCTAAGTGACAGCTGGAATGACACAGAAACATGGGCATAGCATGAACAATCCATAATCAACAAATGAAACCTTGGTCATCAATATTAAAAGGTTAAACATGTGAATAAGATACTGGTGTACTTATCTTTGATTGTTCACAGCCATGTAGCTGTGTTTGTGGTGTGGAAATTATTAGTTTCCCCCCGAGAGAGTTACCGCAACGTCGTGTATTGGTACTACTCGGGAAGCCGTGTTATACCAAGAGAAAACCTCAACCGATCTGATATACAGTCTACTTGGTATGGCTTATTTATCTTGGCTGTTCCTAAGACCGGTCGAGACATGTTCTGTTACGGGCCTAGTGATCGCCAAGTCACACCACTCTCAGTCCACAATCGTCTTCCATCCAACCAGCTTTTTAGGGAGTTGAGTGCAGAAGACGGTGCTGAGATCATTGAGAGGGACGTCAGATTCAACCTGAAGGACACAATCAAAACCGCTGTTAAGGTAAAGATCACACTCACCATGGATACATACATCTTAGGGTGATGATACAGTGTCTGACATCTCTTTAGAGGATCCAAGGTCGTCCATCTGACTTATTTCTTCCTTCAATATGAGATCAATCAATTGTGGACCAATAGTATGAATGAGATGATACAGCAATTTGCAGATTTGCTGTGATGATTCAAACTGCCGCCCCCCCCCCCTATTTTTGGAATTTAGTTGACCACGTGCTGGGCCGCTATCAACGGCCCAAGCGTGGATATCCCTTCTGACTGGACTGACATATCTCTCAGATCGAAAATGGTGAACGTGGAGTTCACCGTCCAGACTCAAGGCTGGACAATGTCAAGGAGGGGCAGGCTCATTCATAAATCTCAACAAAAGAAACCTGGCCGGCAAGGCCGCGGGTAATAATGGAGTAGTAATGGAAGATACTAATCTAACCTATCTTCTGAGTGTCCTCCCCAAGTAGCTGGGAAGACACAGATAAGAAACGAAAAGGGCAAAACATGAATATGATACAAATATATTTATTCTTGAGTGCCTCCATCCATGTAGCTGTGCTCGTGGTGTGATATGTCAAACTGTACCAAGAAATCAGGGTCCTCTACCACTCGGGTGTTAGGTCTTCTTGGTCTTAAAGGGCGTCAAGCCACGCCATACTCAGTCCACCCACGCCTTACGTCCAACTTGTCCTGTGAGTTGAGCGTAGGAGACACAGCTGAGATCATCCAGAAGGTAGTCAGTTCAAGCTGAAAGACACAAGCCAAAACCGTAGTTAAGGAAAAAATAAAATTCTCAAAGCGTCAGACATCTTAGATTGATGATTAGAGAGTCCATGGTCGTCTATCCGACTTATTCCTTCTTTCAAAGACGATCATGATGAAAAGCAAGATGGGTGCCTTGCTGCAACGGTGACAAATTCCGCTCCCTCCTCTTTCCTTGAAAGAAACCAACCACGTGCTGGGTAGCCCTCAGTGGCCCAAGCGTGGTCACCCTATCTGACTGCATTGACATATCATACAGATAGAAATTTGTGAACGTGGAGTTTGCTGTCCAGACAAGACTGGACAATGTCATGGAGGGACGAGTTCTTCCATAAAGGCCATGTGTAGTGATGGCCACATAGAAGAAGCAAAAGACAGTAGTGGGGGCGTCAATGGAATATCTACCTTCTGCCCATTGGTAAGACTATTTTATGGTCTTTAACAACTACACGGCTTATTTAAATATCAAGCCTTGGTGACAGGCGAAGGGACATGATAACCGTAGCCGAGAACCGTGCACGGAACCGGAACGAGTAAGATAGTGACGGATGGTTCGAACAGGACATAACAGAAGATCGTCCTCGAGGGTATGTACAAAATCTGACCACACAGGAATGGAGTACGAACGTTGATTCAGGAATGGGCCGAAAAAGGAAACATTATGTTTCGAGTCAGATTAGAACTCGGATCGCTGGATACAGAGCCCAGCGTGATATTGCAAGACCAATCCGTTGACCAGGACAGATCTTTCAAGAGCATGAAGTTCAGACACTCTGGACGCCAAAGTAAACGCCGCCCCAAAGGCCGTCTTATAAGACACCACTTTATAGACGCGGACTCTAAGGGTTCAAAAGGTGATATAACCAGAGCACACAGAAACCACACCGATACCCATTTCGGTAACAGTTGGCGAGTACAACGCGACTGTAATGCGAAGGCGCGAATAAGCGCCGAGATATTCCTACCCTGGTGCTAAAATGAGACTTCCTATACTGGTGAAGGTGAAGGAGGAAGTCAATTACGAGGGAAATAGAGTCGGGAATGGTATAACGACCTCGGCACCAGGACAAATAATCCGCTGTAGAGACCGAACCCGAAAGACGAACACAGTGAGTAAGGTCCGACATACAATAAACAACGCTAAGGTTGATGACAGAATCATAATGTCCAGTCTAACCATTGGTGTAACGGTCTATACAGGAATAAAGTACTTGAAGGAGAAAGTCGGAAAAACTGTCCCTCAAGTACACCATGAAAAACATTGTGTAGCTTAAGCACAATCCTAAGGTAAAAGGATCTCAACATAATGTTTGTGTGTAAAGTCAACATGAATCTGTGTTAACAACACTGTGCTGAATTCTATTAAAGGTGACTAGTCCGCCATTCACAATCCCGCCGTCGTCCTCAGAGAATATTCACGTCCATAATCCACAGACCTATACCATATAACAGTATTTAACCAAATACTGTTGATTCGAATACAATTTTGATATTCTGAACCCAGACTGGAAACAACAAGGTCTGAACAGAACTCTCTTCATAGAGTAACGACGAAGCTAAGTAAATCACAATGTGAAAAACCCGAGAGGAACTGATACCAGTGGAAGATTGACGCCAAACGAATGGATATAACATATGCATCTCGCAAATGAAGAAATGACATAACAAACGGCGTTATGGCGTACTGGAAACGTCTAACCGATGAAAAGGAACGACGCACAGGTGTAGGAGAGACACATGACGGCGTAATGAACATATCGTCAAGGTGTAACAGGAAAGCGTAATGTGAAAATTGCGAGAAAAAAACGTTGTATATGATAAACAACGTAATGATTTCCTCATTCACAACAACTTAATGAATATACATGCTCATAACGGAGCAGGATACAAACTTATAAAAGTACACGACATAACAGAAGGGCGTTGCAAACAGTAACCCCGAAGTCGATTGTAATAAATTTTCCTTCTCTTTAAACGCAGTAGAGATGAACATATTAAATGTCTGTAGCGTTAATCACCAAATGTAAACTCAATGTGATAAATGAGATTATGGATCTTTGTGTCAGTGAACATGAGAAATGTGTCAATGAACCTGGTTACCGTATGACCTCTCCGATGTAATTTGTCTCCTGTACATGAACTCCAGTACTGGAGTTTTATATGGAGAGAATCTTAAACATTTACAGTAATGTTACTATCAATAACCAAATAGTCAGACAATCATTCAGAACAAAGATTTTTGCAGGAATCAAAAAGCTCCTTAAAGAATTTTAATTTCCCGAAGAGAGGAAAAAACATTTAAAGTCTCTCGCCGGCCGGAAAGTGAGGTTATTCAAAAATTTACAATTTGAAATGGCCTAACACGAACAATTTGTCGAGAAGAGGAAGAACAGCAATAACCATACTGAAAAGCAGTTTGATGCTCTAGTAAACTGTACCGTAATACATACTTGCTGGGACGAATATACTCGTCCCAGATACTTGGAACCATAGAAGACTTCACGACTTACGTGTCAATAGACTTGATCCTTGGCCGGTCAACAAACAATCCCACCACGCTAGTAATTTTAAATTTTCTCATAGTGAAGAAATTAAAATTAGAGCATAACTCCATCTGAATTATACGCGAAATACAGTATACAGATGGAACCAGTTTGGTGAGAACAAACAAATTACATGTATAAAACAAATTTGTATACCAAGGCATATAATTTTAAATTTTCTCATAGTGAAGAAATTAAAATTAGTGCATAACTCCATCTGAATTATACGCGAAATACAGTATACAGATGGAACCAGTTTGGTGAGAAACAAACACATGTATAAAACAAATTTGTATACCAAAGCATATAATTTTAAATTTTCCCATAGTGAAGAAATTAAAATTAGTGCATAACTCCATCTGAATTATACGCGAAATACAGTATACAGATGGAACCAGTTTGGTGAGAAACAATCACATGTATAAAACAAATTTGTATACCAAAGCATATAATTTTAAATTTTCTCATAGTGAAGAAATTAAAATTAGTGCATAACTCCATCTGAATTATACGCGAAATACAGTATACAGATGGAACCAGTTTGGAACAAATGGCATGTATAAAACAAAGTTGTATACCAAGGCATAACACAGTTTCATAATAAACAGTGGGTAATCGGATTGCATACTCACGATAACCAACAGAAGATCCCTTTGTAGATCATACCTAATCACAAAGAGATCAGTAAAGACGCTCATTAAAATGCAACAAACAGTGGTAGCATTGAAGTCCCGTAACATCCATTACGTTATTATTATAGCATCGTTTAATCGAGTTGAGTGGTGGTTACGTACACAAAAACAACAAACACATAAACATGAGGGGCAGAATAAAACCCCATAAGTTCTCTCTTGAAGACAGGATATCACAATTACATAATAATAGTTGATATAACAAGAGATTACCTTCTTGGCAGGACCAAATAATTGAATGCATGAAGTAACGAACTACCAAAGTCCGAAACAACAACAACAACATGGACAATGACGGACGGCTTATAAAGAATCGTATTTCCCCGGCGGGGAAAGACGAACCTCCCGTGTCACACAAGGGTCGTACTCACATTCTTGGTAAAGATTTATACAACAATTTAATGGATAAAATCATGACGAAACACAAACCTGTTCGTTTAGAGTACAACACAATGGGCTCACATACCGACCGAACAAAACAGAATGTTGGGCGCCGTATTTCCCGGGGAGCTGTGTCATTAGTTACACATGAGAATTCCATAATGACTTCTAGAAAAACATCGTTAGACGATCATTTCAAGGGAATTCAAAATCTCCGCCAACACCAATATTTAGCGACGTAAATAAACTATGTAGATTAACAGTTAATTTGTTTTCTTCCTTCTAGAAGAAACATGTGGTGACCGAAAGATATTGGAACCTGAGGCAAAGAATTCTTTTGTTTGTCGGAGACAACAGAATGGCCAGGCAACCGCCTGGTCTTTGTTGAGCGTAACAAAGAAACGGGTTTTGGATCGACCCTAGACAAAGAGACTCCGAACCGGGTCAAACTGACTAGCAACCTGGAATTATCATCGTGTAGGAGGGTACCGCTTGATGGTATACAAACTGCACGGGAGCCTCTGGGTCTTGACCAGTTCGGTCAAGATCTCATTACACTACATAACATTGACCAAAGAAAATTTCTAAGGCCCGTCTGTCGATCTCCGACATAGACGAGTCCTCACAAGCATGTAACAGAAAAACACGACGGACTTGGGCATAAATCTTCCAAGCCGTCGGATTCCATAATACACATTCCGCGCACGTGGAACGCCCGGTACCATAAATTTTTCAAGAAAAATAAGCCGAGTGGGCGTCTAAAGGGGATAAATTTTTCCCGCACGTACGGCAAGGAATACCAGTCGGAACTTCAGACATAATAATACAGTAAGTAAGTTCCGAATGAATAACAAAACAATACTTGATAAAGGATATTACACCAGCGAGACAACAACAACCAATGTTGTAAGATTGCCTCTGAATACTTCCCTAGATGTGCACTGCTCGAGCAAACAAGAGAAAGAGGATGAGAATAAGGCTAACAGTCGCCTTTATAGTGACCACGCTGGAGATGAGTGAAGAGCTCTCCTAGGGGCGGACAACTCCCTCCTAGGGGAGCTAACTTTTTTCTTTTAAACTTCCGTTTTCTACGTTTGATTGTGCAATTAATAAGAGTTAATAGGCATTAATGAAAAGCAGGTTTAAGACTTAGGTAGCAAACTCAAACATTTATAAACAATGTTTCTATTTGTTACCAAATCAAACCTGTTTCAATTCTTGCCATTCAATCTCCGTCAGGAAGATGATACAACGTAGAAAACGGAAGTTAAAACTAAAAGTTAGCTCCCCTAGCGGAGAGTTGTCCGCCCCTAGGAGAGCTCTCCCATCTAATTCCAGCAGCATTACTATATAGGCTCTGCTCAAACCATACTCGTCCTCTATTCTCATTGTAATTACCGAGACCTGTAGTGTTTAAGGCCGGCATGAGGGGACGGAGGGAGGGTCAATCAAATTGAAACAGGTTTGATTTGGTAACAAATAGAAACATTGTTTATAAATGTTTGATATTTGATTCCCAAATCGTAAACCTGTTTCAATTCATGCCACAGTACCAATATATGGAGGCGGGAATCTCGGCCTTGTGGTAACTCCCATAGCAGACTAGTAATCGCTGGAACGACACAGACATGGGTATAAATCTGAGACATTATTACTCATCAAGTTAACCCTGGCCAGCAGACACATAGGGTAATTGAAGGAATTGATACAGTTGACTTATCTGAGTGTCTCCATCCATGTAACTGTGCTCGTGATGTGGTACACATTTCCACCAAGTTGAAGGATACCCGGGCACCATAGGCAACAAGAAGGTCCTCTTGGTAGACTCTGTATGACTAGGGGGGAAACACAGCCACGGCCATTGCATACAGGGAGATCCTTGGTCCAACCGTAAGTAAGGGGAGCGCGCTGCCCAAAGCTTGGAAGGTACCAAGTCCACACCACTCTCAGTCCGCAAGCCTCTTGAGGACAACTCACCATACTTGGAGTGATGAAAGATGCGTTGGAATTGTCGTGCTTGCTCTCTGGGTGATGCTGCGCACTTTACAACTCTCTGTACTTTCATCACTACTGTTGACCCTAGGCCTGGAGCAGGTGTCTTGTGAGTTGAGGCACAGGTGACCCAGCTGAGACATCTAGAAGGAAGTCAGTTTCTGAAGAACAGAAGCAAATTTCAGTTAGAAGTAAACCCTATCCTGGTGTCAGGCCTTCATTGGTGATTATAGAATCCACGGCCGGTCAACTGACTTATTTCTACCTTCTGAGATGCCTTTTATCATATAATATATGTAATAATAATAATATGACTGAGATGAGATGAGATGAGATGATACAGCAAGATGGCTGTCTTGCTGCGATGGTGACCATTTTGCCGCCCCCCCCCCTCTTTTCTGAAATTACTCACAACGTGCTGGGTAGCCACAGTGGCCCAAGCGTGATCACACTATTGATTGCACTGTCATATCCCTCAGACAGATATTAGTGAACGTGGAGTTAATTGTTCAGGCACAAGACAGGACAATGTCATGGAGGGGTCAGTTCTTCCATACAGGCCATGACGTAGAGATGGCACGAATCACATTAGAAGAAACAGAAGACAGTAGTGGGGCGTCAATGGTATATCTACCTTCTGCCAATTGATAAGACTATTTTATGGTCTTCTTCAACTACGCGGCTTTTTTAAATGTCAAGCCTTGCTGACAGGCGAAGGGACAGAATAACCGTAGCCGAGAGCCGCGAACGGATCGGTACGAGTAAGATAGTGGCGGATGGCTCGAACAGGACATAGCAGAAGATCGTCCTCGAGGCCATGTACAAAGTCTGACAACGCAGGAATGGAGTACGAACGTTGAGCGCACGGACCTGAACGAACAGGCTCATTTTTGGCGATAAATTCAGGAATGGGCCGAAAAGGAATGCAAGACCAATCCGCTGTCCAGGTGATAGAAGATCTTTCAAGAACATGACGTTCAGACACTCTGGACGCCAAAGCAAACGCCGCCACAAAGGCCGTCTTATAAGACACAGCTTTTATAGACGCGGACTCTAAGGGTTCAAAAGGTGGTATAATCAGAGCACACAGAACCACACCGATAACCCATTTCGGTAACAGTTGGCGAGTACAACGCGACTGTAATACGAAAGGCGCGAATAAGCGCAGAGATATTATCGTTAAGGCTAATGTTGGTACCAAAGGTAAGACGTAACACCCTAGCCAGAGCAGAACGATAGCCTTCCATGGTGCTAATATGAGACATCCTATCCTGGTAAAGGTGAAGGAGGAAGTCAATTACGAGGGAAATAGAGTCGGGAACGTTATCACGACCTCGGCACCAGGACAAAATCCGCTGTAGAGACCGAACCCGAAAAACGGACGTAGTGAGTAAGGTCCTACATATAATAAACAACCCTAAGGTTGATGACAGAACCATAATGGCAAAGTCTAACCATTGGTGTAACGGTCTATACAGGAATAAAGTACTTGATGGAGAAAGCCGGAAAAACTGTCCAAGAACACCACGAAAACATTGTGTTGTTTAAGCACAATCCTAAGGTAAATGGATCTCAACATAATGTTTGTGTGTTAAGTCAACATGGTTCTGTGTTACTACAACACTGTGCTGAATTCAATTAAAGGCGACTAGTCCGTCATTCACAATCCCGCCGTCGTCCTCAGAGAATATCCACGTCCATAATCCAAAGACCTATTCCATATACAGTATTTGACCAAATACTGCTGATTCCAATACAATTTTGATATTCTGAACTCCAGACTGGAAACAACAAGGTCTGGACAGAACTCTCTTCGTAGAGTAACGACGAACCTAAGTAAATCACAATGTGAAAAACCCGAGAGGAATTGATACAAGTGGAAAGTTGACGCCAAAAGAACGGACTTCCCCTCCCACCGACGACCGACGATGGAGAATCAAAGGAAGTGCCGATGAATGGATATAAAATATGCATCTCGCAAATGAAGAAATGACGTGACAAACGGCGTTATGGCGTACCGGAAACGTCTAACCGAAGTAATAGAACGACGCACAGGTGTATGAGAGACACATGACGGCGTAACGAACATGTCGTCAAGGTGTAATAGGAAAGCGTAATGTGAAAAATGCGAGAAACGTTGTATATGATAAACAACGTAGTGATTTCCTCATTCACATCAACTTAATGTATATACATGCTCATCAT
>JAVTVY010049959.1:0-22992 GCA_036873755.1 Hanleya hanleyi | reverse complement strand
TCCCGGGTCTGGAGGGGTAGGCTGGGGTCCCTACCATCGTCTGATTGAGCGTCGTCTGCAGGGTATGCATCTGGGCCTGTAAACTTTGGAGGCCCTCTAGCAGCACTCGATTGGTCGACGAGGTCTCGGTCTCGGCGATGGCGGGCTCTGACAGCTCGGGTGGTGCTTCC
This sequence comes from Hanleya hanleyi, assembly GCA_036873755.1. Lineage (NCBI taxonomy): Eukaryota > Metazoa > Mollusca > Polyplacophora > Lepidopleurida > Hanleyidae > Hanleya > Hanleya hanleyi. Next base: position 22,822 of record JAVTVY010049959.1, on the reverse strand, counting down.
CCCGGTCTCGCATCTCCTGTCGTCGCCAGCGTCGCAGATCTAGGTGACCCCACCCTCGATCGCCCTCTCCTCTGTAGGATAGCTCGTAGACCCGCCAGATCCGGACGTCTCGGTGTGGTTGCTGGAGTACTCATGGTTAATGGCGTCGCCGCCACGTCGTTGTCGGTCATCTCTAGTAGTCGGTTGTTCTCTTCTGTTGTAGATCAGGCCAGATCCCACCGCTGCCACCAGTTTTCAACCGTGTAACGTGTACGAGCAGGACCAGTCGTAGTGTTTAGAAGAAAACGAATCAATAACCGGGATTGCCCACTGGCATTCTGGCCGTCACCGTCGTTAACCGCTTCACTAGTAGAGATCCGGGGCTCGAAGAGATGATCACAACCCTACAAGGATGACTGACGCTCATGTAAAGGTCTATTATGTTATATTCTGCACAAATAGTATACGCGGTTACAAATAATAGCGTAGAACCGCGTGGCTTAGACAGAATGTCTAAGGAGATGTAACGTTAGGATATTTACATATATGTACAGACACTAGGAGAGTGTATGCAAATAAACTTGATGTATATATACACGTGATATGAGAGGATGTGTGCACACAAGTTAACGGATACGTGCACTTGGTGTGCGCATATAAGGTTCACGGATACGTACACCTGGTGTGTGCATATAAGGTTCACGGATACGTGCCCCTGAGAGAGTGTGTGCATATACAGTTAACGTATCCCTAGTGTATATGTGGATAATAGAAGAGAATGTGTGCAGTTTAAGCTTGATGTTATATGGCAATAATATATATATGAGAGTGTATGCATATAACTTAGTTAATATAGTGCTTAATGCGCGATAAGGGCGGCCTGGTTGCTGGCCCTTCTCTTCTGGGGATAAGGGCGGCCTGGCTGCTGGCCCTTCTCTTCCGTCGTTGGAACGTTATGGATATAACGCTCTCTCCAGGAATGGCACCCAGTCGTTGGAACGTTAAGGATATAACGCTCTCTCCAGATACGACACCCAGTCGTTGAAACGTCAAGGCCCGTTGGAACGTTACGGCGGTAACGTTCTCTCCAATATATATATACCCTCAGGCGTTGGAACGTCACGGCAGTGACGCTCTCTCCAGATATAGCACCAAGTCGCCGAAACGTCACGGCCCGTTGGAACGTTACGGCGGTAACGCTCTCTCCAGATACGACCCCCAGTCGTTGGAACGTCGCGGCAGCGACGCTCTCTCCAGAGACGTGGCAACTCGGCGTGTACTTCACCCCCAGTCGTCGGAGCTTGACCGTAACTTGTCAGCTCACCAGTCTGCTTCCCGCACAGGTAAGTATAGCCCGGCGTCTCAACCCTTACGGCTGCTGCGACCCGTCTATAGCCCCGGCCTGTGACTACACACTTCACGACGATCTCTCCGGTAAGTATCACGCCCACTTCCGTGACCGTCAGGACAATTACATGGGTATATAATGTGCTATTACTATTTCATCTGGTACCGATGAAACATCGTACGGTCTGTAAACTGCCGTTGTAGTCTGTGCCCTGGGCTTGACCGTTCAGTCTGTAAGCCTGGTTACCACGTTTACATCGGTAAAAGGAAGCCCGCCTTCTGTAACGTGTGATAAATACACGTATCCTACTGGGATCTGTATGTCTTGTTCCGCTTTTGCATCGGTAAAAGTGAGCCCACCTGCACCGTGCCTTTATGCGTGATAAATACGCATATCCTCCCTGTGGGATCTGTGGTCTGTGGCTTTCTTGACTGTATAATCTATGCTCTGTGTTTCTTATTTAACGTGTGACAAATACACGTCTCCTTCTTGTAAGATCTGTGTTCTGTAGATGTCTGTATTGAACGTGTGATAAATACACGTCTCCTTCTTGTAGAATCTGTGTTCTCTAGGTTTCTTTGCGGTATAATTTGTGAGCTGTATGTCTGGGCTTGTACTGCACCGCTTATAACCTGTGTGTCTTTATTTGCTTGTATGTGTGATAAATACACATATTCCTCTGGAATCTGTGTTCTGTTTGTTTCTTGTGTGCTCTGTGTGCTGTATCTTTCTCGACGGTATAATGGTGATCAGTCTGGCTGGACTGGTACTGTACTGTTTGTGATCTGTGGGTCTTTATCTGCTCGTATGTGTGATAAAGACACATGTCCTTCCAGTTGAATCTGTAAGCTGCATCTGTAACTTGTCTATGGCCAGCTATACGCCGTCTGTGTAACTGTTTGCGGCCTTTCCTGCTCCCAAAGCGCCCGGCCCAGTTTATCGATGTTTATCGACGAAAATGGCTCGCCCGCCGTGTCTTGCCTCGCCCCGCCGGCTGTAATACTGCGACCGTTTCCGTCCCGTAAAGCGTTTCCCGGCTGTCGGCGACGAATAAACAGGCTCCACGATACGTTGTAGGATTATGGCAGGGGGAAACTTGGTTGATGTATCTCTGTATTTAGTGCAGTTGTATACTTCTGGGGAGGGAGGGAATCTCCTGACTATAGTCATATACCGCTACACGGTCAAGAAGATCAACAAATATTGTGGCTTAAGTCCCAGTGCAGCGAGATAGCACAGCAATATTGTCGAAATTATCAACCTACTGGTATAGACACTAAAGCCCTATTTTATACTGAAGTTAGACCATGCGAGTTGCCTAAATGTGCTACAGGCAACCGCATGTCTCATTACAGTATTATAGAATACCCCCAACTACATGTACATACAACACGCCAGTCGGACGTGTTCCCTAAACTATAGTATAACCACAAACACGTTTCCACACCGAAAATGCGAGCCGGCAAATTCTCATTGGATTGGCGTGTTTTTACAGGTTAAACTAATTACAGGATTGTACAAGCTTTTAGATTCCCAGGCCAAAAACAACTGCATTTACGCCCAACCGTAAATTATGCCGAAAGTCAATAAGTTACAGGCTGTACCTGGACGTGTTTCTCCAGCCCTCTATTTCTGGTCTGTCTTCGCTCTCTACGTTCGTTCGAGCTAATAAAGGTAGAAACAGAACCGTTCTCCTGCAGATAGAGGTAGCACAAGTCGACGATGCCAGCGCCCTCTTTATTGTCACTTACACCACACTTCCCCGAACCGTTTATATGGACCTCGCTGAATAAATATGGCTATGGAAGAACAAACCATAATTCATAACTGACGTAATGGTTAAATATCAGCTTCCAACTCGCTCTGGTAAGCGAGAAATACAGGGGAATGCATTTCCGAAATCTGCCTTGCTCGACGCTGACGACACGGGTCAAGGTCGTTCTTCCACATTCCAGCGCAGTACACGGCTCCTGATTCAAACTGTTCTCTACACAACCGGGTAACCGTTACAATAGCATGCTATATTCTATAAATAACGCCGGCATTTGATTGGCTAAGAGTCCTTCCAGCGAGGTCAAAGGGCACACACAACTTGGCTGCCTCCGTCGTCAACGGAGCTCGACAGACTAGATATTTTCATCTTTTACTGATATACAGACCATTCAAAGAGTAAGTGAGTAGAATGATTAGTGAAACTAATGTTAACTTTTACCAGGCATCTTATGCTTCAATTATCCTAAATTATCATATTGTCGTCGCGGGAACCTAGTCACGCGATATTTCGTATGTTCCATGACGACACCCCGGCACTCAATCGATCGGTGGTAATCCTGTCCGCCGATTTCCGATAGACTTTACAACTACCAATTCAACATGTTCGACATGCATTTTATATTATTGGATATTAGTGGATTAAGAATGTTGATCAGCGATACTGATTTGATATTTTGGAACATCATGATGTCTTGCCGGCATCATTAGAAACTTGACCGCTTCTCTCTCGCAGGAAAATACCCTTTGTATATGTATATGTATACTATGATTGTTGTTGTTGTTTATTGAAATTGGTGCTAATGCTGTTATATGGAACGGGTCTTTGGATTATGGAAGCGAAAATTCTTTAGTGGACATTTGCTTAATATTGAATTACAAGCGTCTAGTCCGTCATTCATAAATCAGCCGTCGTCCATTAGAGAATATCCGCGTCCATAATCCAAAGACCTATTCCATTTCCATATAACAGTATTAGCACCAAATTCAAAAAGACAAAAGTATACATAAACATAGGCTTGTTTCCTGCAAGAAGAAGCGGTCAACAGTTTTCAATGATACCGGCAAGACATCATGATGTTCCAAAATATCAAATCCGTATCGCTGATCAGTATTCTTAATCCATAATATTCGTTATAGAGTCGTCATCTAAAAATGATGTACCTCAGCCACGCTTTGATTGTGACTGTTCATATGAGTACCATGAGGATCTTGAAGTACATGGGTTAATACGGCCCCTAGCCCCGGGTTAAGCGGAATTAGACACAAGTTACGAAACGTAGCGCCATAGATCTTGCGCTACGTTCGTATTTTGCTATCAGCATGCGATATGTATCGCCAAATTTGAGAAACTTTGAGTGGAGGCGCTTGATGGAATAGCCCTGTTTTATAAGTTTCTGCAACAAAGTTTTGTGACGTTGATTAAAATCGTCACATTTAACACAGGATCTAGCAAATGCTACTAGGCGAGATATGTATACGCCATATGCAGGTCCCACTGGAATATTACTGTCCAGAAAAGGGATAGTTTACGATGTCGAAATTGTAATCATCTCTTTTGTCATAAAGTCGACGAGAGAGAATGCCCGCTTCATTTTATAGAGGTAGAGATCTAAATAAGATGTGCCTGTAGGGCTATCTGTAGTTTCCTTCAAATCCAGTGAAGGTGGATATATATCCTTCACTGCGTCATTTATATAGCGATTATCCACAGCGAGAAGATCGTCTATATGGCGTTTGGTGAATGAGAAGGAACGGGCTTTGAGTGGATCGGTTTTTGAAAGCGCCAGCATATAGTCATATTCATAAGAGAACAGATACAGGTCAGCCAACAGGGGTGCACAATTAGTACCCATTGGAATACCTATATGCTGCTGATATATTGTGTTGCCAAATTTCACATAGATATTTTTAATGAGAAATTCAAGCAACTCTATAAACAAAGAAACATCCATGAATGATATCTCTTGTATGTAGTAGAGCTAAAGAATGCTTTATGGCTTCCGACATTAATATATCTACGATCAGTTTTCTTGAACACAGATACTATTAATGAACTTATACGGTCAATAAGGTCTGATGAGGGATTGTAGTATAGAGAGTCGAGAAATCCCATGTGGATACATGTCTGTACGGTATGTGACCTTTAGCATCAAGTTCTTCCGTAAGACATTTTGAGTTTTTCAATATCCACATACATTCAACGCCAGAGTTCTTGAAAATAGTGGCGCAATACCTTTCCCAAAATGCTTTTACCTCCTGAAGGGCCCTCGTCAATAGGGTTGAAAGAAGCTTGGTGGTGCAGCTTCTAGAACCAGCTATGAATCTAGCTTTGTATGGTGATTTATGCATTTTGGGAGTCCAGTATATTTTTGGTATGTCGTTATGATTGGTTGGAAGACAAATACCTCTTTCCCTGAGAAACTTTTTGTGATTGTTAAATAAATCTTCCAGAGTAAATGCAGTTTGGGAGTAAGTAGATGTATTTGATGAAGATATGTCTACACTCAATTCTTTAACCAGCACCTGGTAATAGTAATATTTACATATGAATATTATATTATTCGGAGCTTTGTCTGCTGGGACTATGACGAATTTACTCTGGAGATTTGCTAGAACTTCTTGCGAATTGAGGTTTCTCAGTACTTGTTTTGCTTGGGGAAGAGTACTTCTGTCAATATGGCGGATTGTTTCAACGACCTTGCTCTTGGTGAGGTCCAGCCAATCAGCGAGTACTGTAGGTTCAACTTTTTCTCGCTTAGACCAATCAATAACGTACTGTTCTAATGCAGTCAGGACTATCTTCTGGTCCGCCTTCAGATTTATTCTTCTTGGCTCTCTATATTTAGGTCCTTTCATCAGGAGTAATTTCAGATCCTTATCACTCACCACATCAAGGTCACCAGTCACAATATGTTTGCATGGTGTATAGATAAAGTTCGACAATTCACAATCACAACTATAGCCTCCTGACGTGTATAAGTTCCAGTCAAACTCCTTGACAGCATTGGAGTAATTGAATATTTTGGTGGCTATAGATTTAGTATACTTATATGAAATGCAAGGAGGTTCTGTGAACTTGAAATAGTTTGGTACAGCGTTGCGTACCTCTGGATCATTCAGGATTCGAGGTAAATTAATGATGTCCAGTCCTTTATCTAAGTAGTTGAGTTTCAAGAAAAGCCGATCTTGAGATGTTTCGATTATGTTCACTGGACGATACAACCGAAAATACGCTATATCTTGACATACTTTACTGATTTTGGATGGTATTATATTTCCTGAAGACGCAGATTGCTGTATATCTCTGGCTATTTGATTTAAAGCTCTCAGAGGTAACGCATACAGAACTGTACGTAAGCTATGTATACTATTGGGTGCGCTAGTTAAACCCACTAAGTAATTTAAAGTGATATGATCGTGAATCATCGAACTATTAAACTTTCGCCAACCATGGCTGCGTTGTCTCCGTTGATGGGGTTTAAATAGTTGGGTAATGTTGGATATATTTGAACGGCGGTTTGTAGCATTGCCGAACCCACTGACATTATCATTTAAACCAAACGGAAACACTGACCCAAGTTCTAGCATCCAGAATAATTCCCGCTCTCGGATTTTTCTCTCAAATCCAAAGGGGGAATCCTTAGTAGATGGATAGACGACGTCTATGATCTGAATACTAAAGTTATCCCAGCCATGGTCGGGTCCAGAAAAATGCCTACCTATAAGCAATTGCTTTTTCCTAACGGATTTTCTGTGACCGTTCACCCTAAGATGGAGTCTTTGGGTGGTCTTGCCAACATACTGTTGACCACACTTCTTACAGGAAACTAAGTAAATACAGTTTGTAGTAGAACAACTAAGATCAACATACGAGTTAACAGAATATGAGTTACCAGTTAACGCGGAACTAAATGAAGCTGAAGTATTAAAGAGTGGACACGTGAGACATCCACGGTGTCCACACTTAGAAATTTTGAAATTATTACATGTAGAATTCGATGCTAAACAATCATCAAGCGCAATATTGCAAGGTTTGATGTCGTGGCCTTGCTTTGCTGTCAGAAATATATCTGTCATTTGGATTGAAAAAGGTCTTAGTGCATTTCGAACTATTAGAGACTCGGCCGAGAAACCTGCACTAAGGTTCCTCGGGTCTGTCTTCATATTTTTTCTTTTAGTTGTGCTCATTATGTTTGTTGGGTGTGCAGGGGCCCGGCCTCGGGGACAACTTGTCCACCAGCAGAATCCAGGCATACACAGGTTAAAATTACAAGCGTCTAGTCCGTCATTCATAATCCAGCCGTCGTCCATTAGAGAATATCCGCGTCCATAATCCAAAGACCTATTCCATTTCCATATAACAGTATTAGCACCAAATTCAAAAAGACAAAAAGTATACATAAACATAGGCTTGTTTCCTGCAAGAGAGAAGCGGTCAACAATTTTCAATGATGCCGGCAAGACATCATGATGTTCCAAAATATCAAATCCGTATCGCTGATCAGTATTCTTAATCCATAATATTCGTTGTAAAGTCGTCATCTAAAGAATGATGTATCTCAGTCACGCTTTGATTGTGACTGTTCATATGAGTACCATGAGGATCTTGAAGTACATGGGTTCATACGGCCCCTAGCCCCGGGTTAAGCGGAATTAGACACAAGTTACGAAACGTAGCGCCATAGATCTTGCACGCTACGTTCGTATTTTGCTATCAGCATGCGATATGTATCGCCAAATTTGAGAAACTTTGAGTGGAGGCGCTTGGTGGAATAGCCCTGTTTTATAAGTTTCTGCAACAATGTTTTGTGACGTTGATTAAAATCATCACATTTAACACAGGATCTAGCAAATGCTACTAAGCGAGATATGTATACGCCATATGCAGGTCCCACTGGAATATTACTATCCAGAAAGGGATAGTTTACGATGTCGAAATTGTAATCATCTCTTTTGTCATAAAGTCGACGAGAGAGAATGCCCGCTTCATTTTTATAGAGGTAGAGATCTAAATAAGATGTGCCTGTAGGGCTATCTGTAGTTTCCTTCAAATCCAGTGAAGGTGGATATATATCCTTCACTGCGTCATTTATATAGCGATTATCCACAGCGAGAAGATCGTCTATATAGCGTTTGGTGAATGGACTAGGCGCTTGTATAGCATTGAAAGTGCCGTCAACCCGAGGATGCCTAGACATGGAGTGGTAGAAAAGGAACATTTGGGTGGACGTAGAGATGGACCATCCGTGATCCAAATGGGTCGAGTGGGATAGACTCAGACTGGGGAGAAACGAGTACGTGCACTCGTGGAGTAGTAGAGAAAGGACAGTTTCGGAAGTGCGCATGTGCGCGATTGGGATGTATGACGTCGCAAGTGCGTTGTGAGATTGCGGGCTCCGGATTCCGGGCGGGAATGTCCGGTAATCTCCGGGAATATAATCAGTAATCAGTGGACAGGCAGGCCTGAGGTAGACGTTTTGGGTCTAGCTGATCCGTGGTCTAAATGAACTGTGTTGGGTATCATTTTCACGCTTTGGTGGAGTAGTGTCCGACTGGCGTGGTTGTTAGTAAAAGTACCATCAGTCTGCGCATGTGCAGTCGTAAAGTAGTGGAGAGAAAAGGGCGTTTGGGTGGACGTTTTGGGGTAGCGTTGGACCATCCGTGTTCTATTGTCATGGGTTGTCACTTTGAAGCGCTCGTGGGCGAGAGACAGGGGGTTATAAAAGCGCATGCTCACTCGGGGAGTAGTAAAGAACGGGCAGATTCAGAAGTGCGCAGGGGCACGATTGGGATGTATGACGTCGCAGTTGCGGAATCCGGACATCGTCGGAAATGTCCGGTCATCTATGGAATGTACAGTGATCTCCAGGAATGTCCGCACTTTGCAGACAGGCCTGAGTTGGGCGCTTTATGGTCTAGCTAGACCATACGTGGTCCAAATGAGTTGTGTTGAGTCTCATTTTTAAGCGTTCTTGGAGTAGAGTCGGACTGTCGTGGTTGTTAGTGGATGTGTCGTGGATTAGCAGAAATAGGGCGTTTGGGTGGATGTTTTGAGGGAGAGGTGGACCATCCCTGGTCCGAATGGGCTGTGTCGGGTGTCATATTGAAGAGCTCGTGGGGTAGAGTCCGCCTAGCGTGACGCATGTATGCACAGTCGTGGAGTATTAGAGGCAGGGCAGTTTCGGAAGTGCGCAGAAGCGCAATTGGGATGTAGGAGTGTGTCGTGGGTGATATCCTATTGAAGCGCTCCTGTTGTACACACAGACTACGGGTGATATACGCATGCGCACTCGGGGAGTAGTAGAGAAAGATGGCTGCGATGGCGGTGCGCATGGGCGAGTAGTAAAGAATGGAGTCATGGAGTTCGGCCTGTCTACATGTTACCTGTGTTCGTGTGTAGGTGTGTGGTGGTGGTGGTGGGGGCGGCGGTAGCAGTTGTGGCGGTGGTGGTTGCGGCGGCGGTGGCGTTGCCGAATGCCCGCCTTAATGCAGTGACGCCCTAACGCAGGGGATTAGGTTCCCTGTGTCTTTATACCTAGTCCCTTACGTCTTAACGTCATGACGTCAAGAACGGGCAGATTCAGAAGTGCGCAGGGGCACGATTGGGATGTATGACGTCGCAGTTGCGGAATCCGGACATCGTCGGAAATGTCCGGTCATCTATGGAAATGTACAGTGATCTCCAGGAATGTCCGCACTTTGCAGGCAGGCCTGAGTTGGGCGCTTTATGGTCTAGCTAGACCATACGTGGTCCAAATGAGTTGTGTTGAGTCTCATTTTTAAGCGTTCTTGGAGTAGAGTCGGACTGTCTTGGTTGTTAGTGGATGTGTCGTGGATTAGCAGAAATAGGGCGTTTGGGTGGATGTTTTGAGGGAGAGGTGGACCATCCCTGGTCCGAATGGGCTGTGTCGGGTGTCATATTGAAGAGCTCGTGGGGTAGAGTCCGCCTAGCGTGACGCATGTATGCACAGTCGTGGAGTGTTAGAGGCAGGGCAGTTTCGGAAGTGCGCAGAAGCGCAATTGGGATGTAGGAGGACCATCCATTGTGTCGTGGGTGATATCCTATTGAAGCGCTCCTGTTGTACACACAGACTGCGGGTGATATGCGCATGCGCACTCGGGGAGTAGTAGAGAAAGATGGCTGCGATGGCGGTGCGCATGGGCGAGTAGTAAAGAATGGAATCATGGAGTTCGGCCTGTCTGCATGTTACCTGTGTTCGTGTGTAGGTGTGTGGTGGTGGTGGTGGTGGCGGCGGCGGTAGCAGTTGTGGCGGTGGTGGTTGCGGCGGCGGTGGCGTTGCCGAATGCCCGCCTTAATGCAGTGACGCCCTAACGCAGGGGATTAGGTTCCCTGTGTCTTTTATACCTAGTCCCTTAGTCTTAACGTCATGATGCAGACAGATGAGAGAAGAAGAAGATCAAGATCAAGTTTTCATATAATTTAATCATTCCAATTTAGATACGCGTTGGATATGTTTGCAATTCATGTATGCTCTAGTCCGTGTAACAAACTCATCGTCGACTGCTCTTGTCCAATCAGAAGCCGTCGTCTTTCTCCACTCATCTTCGCTCGACCGTTAGAAATTCTCGGCTGCTCATGTTCAATCAGAAGCAGCCATTTGGTGTTGCGTTAATCTATGTTCGCTCTTGCCCGTTAGATGTATCCCTAATCGTCGTCGGACAATCCAGGATACTGTTAAGGCAACATGTCCTTTAACAGCTGTTTGCGCATTTTGATGAATTGGGCCTCAATGGGCGATAGCCCCATATTCTCCTCCAAGTGACACTTGGTCTTCGTATTGGATCTATGGCTTGGATAGCCATGACTGTTTTTCTGATGTCGATAAGCATGCTGGCTGTAAGTTATCTTGTCCGGCGTACCTGATCGCCTCAGCATGAGTATTGATAACCCCATCCACAATACGATCCCAAAAGTGGGTTCTTCCATGGAACGTAGCCTGACTATCAGCAAGCGAGCTGTCTGTTTCAGTCTCTCGATAGACTCTTTTTCGGGTTCAATTGGGGGAGGCTCAGAACCAGCCTTTGTCATGCCTTCAAGCGATCAAAAGTGGAACTTCAACTCATCCTACCATCTTGAATATTCTACAATTATATGACTGTAGATCTGATCAACAGATTGATATCGTGTTTTGTTGGTTGCCAAGTCACGGCATCAAAAGTAATACTGAGTCTGAAAAATGGCTAAGGCAGCCCAAGATAATGAGGCTATTCCAGTTGGAATCCCACATAGCGGTTTTAAACCCTCTATCTGGATTTATGTGAGAAAGCTGTTTCAATCTTTATGGCATGCTGTGAATAATAACAAACTTCATGAGTTCAAACAAACTGTAGGTTATACTAATCTGAACAGCCAGAAACGTTTCGATCAAGTCATGATCAGGCGATAGAATCCGCCATACACGATTAACTCACGAACATTTACTAAAAAAAGCCAGTCCCAAGATGTATTCCATGCCACGAGGATCTCACAGTGAAACATATTCCTATCGACTGTATAGATTTTAAGATTGTTAGAGGTTCTTTTTATCGAGCAGCTACTCTAGAAGATCTTTTTAGTCTTGTGAAGGTCATTTGAGAGAAATCGGTTTGTTTTAATGTTCTAATGTGTGTATGTTTTAATGTGTTGGATTACTAAGTTATTAACTTGAATACTTGGAATTTTGTTTGATCTTCGCTTTTTTGCTGAAATATTACTAAATTCTCTCTCTCTCTCTCTCTCTCTCTGTCTCTCTCTCTGTCTCTTTCTCTCTCTCTCAGCCGTGCAGTAGATTTTTCCTGCTGTGTAACAGAGAGACAGGCCGGTACCGTAGAAGCCTTTGTACTGTGAGAGTACTGTCGTGTCCAGATCGTCCACATCCATTGGCAGTTACCAACGCTTGGAAGGGTCAGGTCGTGTAAGACGAGACACGACGTAAAGTCCATCCATTCGGGAGTGGACGTAGACCAGGGGAAGGAAGATAGACGCTGGACCCAACCACGAAGGAACCGGTCGTGACCAGACTGTGGCTGTGACCAGGCCAGATCGCGATTTAGATAGGGCTTCCGCGATATTTTGTATATATCTTTCTATTATATTGGACTGTGGTTAAATTTATTTATACGAGTACAGGTAAACGTAATTTGTAGTTCAGGGATCTTCTTTTCAGAAAATGTACGCTACCGCGATCTGAATACTGTATACCTGCTCATAGAATTATATGTCAGTATTGCATTAATTTGCTTTGGTTGTCATTACATGTCTTCCTTTCCAACCTCCTCTATCCGGACAAGGTGACAGGTTGAATCGAACACCCTCGTTGGCGAAGATCAGTGCACGAGTACGTTCCCGGTAGCCTGGCAGTTTGTCTTGTGACCCTTGCGCACTCTTTTGTGGATCTGAAACATCCCTCGGTAGTAGAAGTAGTACGACAACGTTTCAACTGGTGGCAGCGGTGGGATGGCCAAAATCTGGGAGACGATGGAAAGGAGACCAAACCTAGCAAACTGAATGGATCCGGGCCAGACAGCCATGATATATGACTGGAGATTTCGGCGCCGAGTCAGGACGATCGGGAGCCCTGGGCCCACCGCCCGACGGACAAGGAGCCCGACGGAAATTCTTCACGACACTGAGTCATCGGGAACGACGTGAAATGGGAAGAGGCGTTGGTTCCGGTCGATCGACTACAGCTACTCTGGCTTCTGAAAATCTTCTTGACTTGTCCACGATGGAACTGGGATCAGTACTGCCGGCACCACCGGGCGACCTTGCGCCTCAACCTTCAGCAGAGACGGATGCCGAAGATCAATTGACTGATTGGAGACGTCAGCCTGTAGACGAACAGCACATGCATGACTTGAGGCGGGGGGTAGAGAATGCATTATGCACAGCGTTGACCGCCATGATGGGACAGATGTCCACGATACTGAAAAATCAAGTTCCATTGACGAGATGACTCAACTGAATAGTGAAGATGACAGCCATTCTAGTTCGGCCGGACTGAAAAGTGAGAGCTGAGCCACGGAGACGCCGCGACGGGGTCGAGATGAAGCCGCATCTGGGACGGCGCCTTTGGTATGACGGGTTGCCGTCAAGAAAAAATCGAGACGAACCACCTTAGATGACCGCCTTTACAGACGTCGACACCCATGGGAGAACATAGACGGCCGAAAACTATGATGGTGAAGGCCGCTACCTACGACGAGACCACGCCGTTGCAAGACTTTTTGACCCATTTCGGGCATTGCGCCGTGATAAATAGGTGGACGTACCAGCAACAGGGCCAATACCTGGCCATCGCTTTACGGGGGTCAGCACAGCAGATACCAACCAGCCTTAAGTCTGCTCCGGGCAATACCGACTACGCCAGCTTGGAGAAGCGCTTTGCCCCACCGAATCAGATGGATCTGCACAAGTCACAATTGAGATCGTCAAGACACCGCGGAAAGGATGAAGATCTTCTGGGCCTAGCTCAAGGGTTAATCCACCTGGCGCAGCTGGCTTATCCTGATGCCGGAGACGATATTCAGGATTTACAGATGTAAAACCGCCTTTGGCATTCGCAGGGGCCTGTACTAATTCGGGGCCATGCCATTCGGGCTTTGTAACGTTCCTGGAACTTTTGAGCGATTAGTGGAGGCTGTTTTGGTAGGCCTCCATTACGAGACGTGCTTAGTGTATCTCGACGACATAATAGTTTACGGACGCACTTTCCAGGAGATGATCCAACGGCTGGAGGACGATTTCCGGAGGCTGCAACAACACGCCCTCAAACTGAAGCCTTCGAAATGTGTCACCGGGAAAAGACAAGTCCACTATCCTATGTCATGTGGTTACAAGCGTCTAGTCATTCATAATTCAGCCGTCGTCCATTAAAGAATATCCGCGTCGATAATCCAAAGATCTATTCCATATAACAGTATTAGCACCATATTCAAAAAGACAATCATACTATACATAAACACAGGCTAGTTTCCTACAAAAGAGAAGCGGTCAACAATTTTCAATGATGCCGACAAGACATCATGATGTTCCAAAAATATAAAATCCGTATCGCTGATCAGTATTCTTAATCCATAATAATCGTTGTAAAGTTGTCATCTAGAGAATGATGTATCTCAGTCACGCTTTGATTGTGACTGTTCATATGGGCACCATGAGGATGTTGAAGTACATGGGTTCGTGCGGCCCCTAACCCCGAGATAAGCGGAATTCGACACAAGTAACGAAACGTAACGCCACAGATCTTGCACGCTACGCTCGTATTTTGCTATCAGCATGCGATATGTATCGCCAAATTTGAGAAACTTTGAGTGGAGGCTCCTGGTGGAATAGCCATGTTTTCTAAGTTTCTGCAACAATGTTTTGTGACGTTGATTAAAATTGTCACATTTAACACAGGATCTAGCAAATGCTAGGCGAGATATGTATACGCCATATGCAGGTCCCACTGGAATATTAGTGTCCAGAAAGGGATAGTTTACGATGTCGAAATTGTAATCATCTCTTTTGTCATAAAGTCGACGAGAGAGAATGCCCGCTTCATTTTTATAGAGATAGAGATCTAAATACGATGTGCCTGTAGGGCTATCTGTAGTTTCCTTCAAATCCAGTGAAGGTGGATATATATCCTTCACTGCGGCATTTATACAGCGATTATCCACAGCCAGAAGATCGTCTATATAGCGTTTGGTGAATGAGAAAGAACGGGCTTTGAATGGATCGATATTTGAAAGCGCCTGCATATAGTCATATTTATAAGAGAACAGACACAAGTCAATACCTATATGCTGCTGATATATTGTGTTGCCAATTTTGACATAGACACAAGGCGGGATTGGTACCGATCCGGCGAAGATTCGGGCTGTAGGAGATTGGCCAACGCGTTCTCCCAGACGGGGTCAGAAGTATTCTAGGCCTCAGTGGGTACTATCGGCGTTTTATACGAGACTTTGCGACTGTAGCAGCTCCTCTACATTGACTGACGGAGAAAACGGCGGTGTTTTTGTGGGATGATACAGCACAGACGGCATTCGACCACCTGACACAGAAGCTGACGTCCCCACCAATGTTGATCATGCCAGATTTCCAACAGCCCTTTATCTTGGACACAGATGCCAGTAATTTCGGCATTGGGGCCGTGTTATGCCATGAGATCAACGGAGAAGAGAAGATCGTGGCCTTTACCAGCAGAGTGTTGCCCAAAATCGAGCGTACCTACTGTGTGACTAGACGGGAACTTCTGGCTGTTGTGTACTTTGTAAAGTACTTCCGGCATTACCTGTTCGGGCGAAAATTTCTGTTGCGCACTGACCATGGGTCCCTGAGGTGGTTAATGGGGTTTAAGGAGCCGGAGGAACAGTTGGCTCGCTGGATACAGGCCCTCTGAGTTTACGATTTTATGATCCAGCATCGGTCAGGGCAGAAGAACGGAACTGCTGACGCCGTGAGTCGTATTCCGTGTAAACAGTGCTGTCGAACAGGTTCTAAAAGCCAGGAAGCTGTTCGTGTTACGGAGATAATACTGCCGACTGCAGATTTCAGCCAAGCTCAAGCCGCAGATCCAGACTTCCAGTCCGTTATAGAGCGGGTGAAGAAATTACAACGCATATAAGGGAAGTGGGAAGAGGTGCCGACATACTGACAGAGTCACATGACTTCACAGTATAGTCTTCTGGTTAAGCTATTTTAAAGCACATACCAAGAATCTAACGATTCGTGATATGTTTTGTTTCTCAGGTACGCTTTTATTGTACCTGTTCATGTGGCAACGTGAATGACATGACCACGGCCCCTAGCACCGACATAAGCGGTATTAGATACAAATCTAGAGAGCTACGATGGAAATGCTCTGACAACTCGTATATTGGTAATTGGTGAGCTGTGTCACTGTGACAAATCGTACACTGGGGATTGGTGAGCTGTATCGTCGTCAGATGAAAATGATGGCATTTAACACAAAAGACTAGTCTGTAAGGCCCGATGTCGACCCAGCATCAACTTCCCACAGTGCCAACATTTATCAAAGACCAAAGACTGTCGACCAGCCAGAGAGGGCATCAGTCAATACGGGTCCGTGACTAAAGCACTTTGGGGTGCCTTTCGCCTACTGGAGATGAACGGATCCTTGCATGGCTGGATGCTCGAGGAGATGTGAAACGACGGCTGCTGGTGGTCCCTCGCTCCCTGAGACGGAAAGTGCTGAAGGAATGTCATGACTGTAACCGGTGGTCACCCTGGGGTGAGGAAAACATTGGCAAAAGTCAGGCAAGCTTACATGTGGCCTGGTCTACAGACTGATGTTCGGCAATGGTGCCGGAGTTGCGACGTGTGTAACCGCAGGAATTTAGCAGGTTGAAAGCCCGGAAGTCCTCATCGCGGTCAGATGACTGGACGTCCAAGAGATAGAGCGGCTGTTGATATTCTCGGGCCATTGGCAGAGACCTGTCAGGGAAACATATGTAGTCGTGATTGGAGACTATTTCACCCGTTGGGTGGAGGCTGTAGCCTTACCCAACCAGGAAGCCAGGGCGGTTGCCCAAGCTGTCGTAGACCATTTCGTGACTATATTTTGGTGTACCAATGGTCATCCACTCTGACCAGGGCCGTCAGTTTGAAAGTAGAGTATTCCGGGGGATGTGCCGCATACTCGGATTGAGGAAGACGTGAACTACACCTTATCACCCCCAGTCGAACGGCATGATTGAAAGGTTTAACCTGACCTTAGCTCAGATGTTGTACGCTAGCATTTACCGCCATCCAGATGACTGGGATCCTCACATCCCGTTGGTGCTAATGTCGTACCGTGTGACCGTTCATGAGACAACGGGATATTCCCCAAACATGATGGTGTTTGGGCGGGAAATCGCCTTGCCGTCACACTTGGCTTTGGGTACATCCCCGAAGCAGCAGGTAGAGGCGACGTAGTGAATCGAAGACCTCTGGACGAGGTGTCGAGATACACGAGTTTGCTAGGGAGACTACAGGGAAAAGCTTGAGGCGGCAGAAACGTATCTACGATACGAGAGCTTTTCCTCACAAATACAAGCCTGGTGATCAGGTTTACTTGTATATGTTCGCCACAAAGCGTGGGGAGATCCGGAAACTAGGAGACCGGTGGGGAGGGCCTTTTGTTGTGAAAGAAGCCCTGACTGATGTGATATATCGCATCGCCGACCGAGGCGCTTTATTGACTCCATTTTAGCCTGCCAGTGGACAGGAGATGCACGACCGTACGCTCGGAGAAATACGGTTGATGCCCGTGATCGTCGTGAAATGACATGTGGTGCAGGGCCGACCTGCAAGTGCTCCTGTGGGCGACAAAAACAGGTTGGCCGATCCGAGGCTTCACTGCCTCAGATGCATGATTCATGACTCAGCAAGAAACTGCTGTGGACATGATGTCCATTCTGCCTGACGACTTGGCCAGGAAATCAAGAGGACCGTCGCCCTGTAATCTTTTTGTATATACGTTGCACATATGCTCTGTTCTACACACTTGTGCGCTGGTAGCGTGACGAGAGCCATGACCAGGGCGCCATGGTCTTCGAAGGTCGGGGTAGTGTAACGAAAGTGCAGAAATGCAAGCGACCCCTTGGGCCCCCTTTATTAAATCACGGCTGATGTGTGACATGTGACTACAGTTGTTAACGAAAGTAAAATTGTGTTTACGTGTGCATTTCGCTTACCTGATTGAATTCAACGCTGTAACTTTCCTGGGATGAACTACAATGATCCAGGAGACAGACAATGCCTCGAAATCCTGGTGAAATTACCTCAAACGATCAGTTGAGACGGGGAAAGGGACCATGGTGAAGCTAGCTTGCTTCGCTGTTGATGACGTCAGCCAGGAATGCGGAAGTAGGACCGTGAAGCTTTGAGGACGTCGTATAAATTGACCAGAGAGAGTTGTAAAATGACATAACAGAAGGCGCTGCTGCGTTGACGTCTATTTCTGCCTTTATACGCAGAAGAGCGGTAGGCTTTTAAATAAGACTTGTTTCCGCTAAAACGAGGCAGTCTACCAGAAATCTCAAGGTGAGAAGATGGAAAATTGTATTAGGAAGAAAAAATATTACGAAAGGCCGCCGCCGGGCCAGAGAAGAGCCGTGACCAGGCTGCCGAATTTCTGCCGCCGCCGAATTGGAGAAGAGCAGCCGAATTTAATAGCACACATTGACAAGTCCGGGCTACGTTTACTTTAATCCTATCTCTACCTGACTCGACCGTATTGCACAGGTCGTGCGGGTTTAGCTCTGGAAATTAACTACAGGCGTTTAGTGATGACAGCGTGGTCATACTATAACTTCATCTCTACCTGACTCGACCATATTGCACAGTCGTGTGGGTTTAGCTCTGGGGTTTATAGTATCGATGTAGCTGTAGCCGGTAATCAATCATAGATCCTGCATAAAAGGCTGCAGTTATAATAAATAAATCACAGATCCTACATAAACAATTATCCATCACACATTTACTTATATCCACAACCTACCGGCTGAAGGCTAGAGGTTGAACACTTACAGGCTTACACTCCCAACCTACCGGCTCAAGTTTGATATTCATATGTATTAACAATACTGGGTGACTACCACTCAAGGCTAAAGTCTATCCATTCACACACCCATACAGTCTTCCATAGCCCTGTACATACGCTATACATCTAACGGCCAATCCTTTATTAATACTGTTCCATACAGTAGTGTGAAAAGAGGGTTCCTAGACCAGGTGACCGCCCATCCGGGATGTCCATGCAGTAGTGGTAAAAGAGGGTTCCTTGACCAGGTGACCGTCCATCCGGGATGCCCATGCAGTAGTGGTAAAAGAGGCTTCCTAGACCAGGTGACCATCTATTGGGGAGGTCCATACAGTAGTGGGGGAAGAGAAGTCCTAGACCAGGTGCCTACCCATCCATCGTGTTTTATCGAACTCTAGCCTTGATAATTCGTCCTTGGAACCGGGCTGCTGAATGAGTCGCCGTCAGCGGGGTCGCTGAAGCGTGGGGGTTTATTTCTACGCAGGGTGTCGTCTGCTGCTGTGGTCAACCCTGCAGTAGATTAGTCCTGCAGTGTAACAGATAGACGGGCCAGTGCCGTAGAAGCCTTTGTACTGTGAGAGTACTGTCGTGCATCCATTGACATTTACCAACGCTTCGAGGGGCAAGGTCGTGTAAGACGAAACACGATGAAGATGTCCATACAGCCCGAGAGTAGAAGACCAAGGAAAGGAAGATAGACGCCCGACTTAACCACGGAGGGGTCAGGTCATGTAAGACGAGACACGACGTAAAGTCCATCCATTCGGGAGTGGACGAAGACCAGGGGAAGGAAGAAAGACGCTGGACCCAACCACGAAGGAACCGGATGTGACCAGACCTGATCGCGATTTAGATAGGGCTTCCGCGATATTTTGTATATATCTTTCTATTATATTGGACTTCGGTTGAAGATAATTATAAGAGTACAGGCAAACGTAATTTGTAGATCAGGGATCTTCTTTTCAGGAAATGTACGCTACCGGGTTATGAATCCTGTATACCTGCTCATAGAATTATGTCAGTATTGTATTCATTTGCTTTGGTTGTCATTACAGGTCTTCGTTTCCAACCTCTTCGATCCAGACAAGGTGACAGGTTGAATCGAACTCCCTCGTTGGCCAAAATCAGTGCACGAGTGCGTTCCCGGTAGCCTGACAGCTTGTCTCGTGGCCCTTGTGCACTCTTTTGTGGTTCTGAAACATCCCTCGGTAGTAGAAGTAGTACGATAACGTTTCAATAGTAAGGGATTCAATGTCACGAGCTCGGAGCTCGACAAAGGCTGGAACTCGCTAAAATTATACGTTTGTGATACAAACTTTCAAGTAGAGTTACCTCAATATTGAACTTGGGGAAAAATCAGTCTTAGCAGAGTTAGCCCCCTCTTTGAGTGTTATATCGGTGAAGTCTAGGGTTCAGAGCTTGGAGCGTGTAAATAATTTAAAAGCAATGCATACATTTGAATATTCAGCTTTTTATTATCACTTCATAGCCAAGATAATCAATATAACCAAGAGAGAAATATACACATGAGTTGTGAATAACCGTTATTACATTATGAATATTTTCAAATACCCTTCTTTGATGGATGTATCATCGTTTGAAAAAGTACTGTGCTCGTTTCTACGGTGTATTCTTTTGAGATGGCCTAGTATATTATCGCCACGTCCAAATAGTCTGGAGACAGATTGGACAGAATCTATATTCCACATATGGATGAAGTCATTGCCCAACAGCGTCGTCTATATCTCGTATGCATCTCTTCAACCACACTGTATATTTAGATATGGGATCTATTTGACTGCTCTTACACAGCTGTCGGTATCCAATGTGAATTCTCCTAGCTTGTCCGTGCTAGATATTATAGTAGATGTTATTTGTCGTCGGATAGTAAGAGTCGGATAACTATTTCAGTGTTTAGCTATCATTGAATGGATTGTTGGTGTAAAGTTTTTCAACTCCAGTTATTCAATGTTAAAGGGACGATCTATACGTTGAGGAATTTGAGTCTGTCAAATCTCCCTCTGTTTTCACGATTTTGACGTAATCACAACCGTTGTGTGCGCTTGTTTTTATAAAGATTTCATTTCCCAAATTGTATATCCCATTGTAAGAGTGAAATGAAATAGAGGATTGACATAATACATGAAATAGAGGATTGACATAATACATGAAATAGAGGATTGACATAATACATGAAATAGAGGATTGACATAATACATGAAATAGAGGATTGACATAATACATGAAATAGAGGATTGACATAATACATGAAATAGAGGATTGACATAATACATGAAATAGAGGATTGATATAATACATGAAATAGAGGATTGACATAATACATGAAATAGAGGATTGACATAATACATGAAATAGAGGATTGACATAATACATGAAATAGAGGATTGACATAATACATGAAATAGAGGATTGACATAATACATGAAATAGAGGATTGACATAATACATGAAATAGAGGATTGACATAATACATGAAATAGAGGATTGACATAATACATGAAATAGAGGATTGACATAATACATGAAATAGAGGATTGACATAATACAAACTTTAAGTAGCGTGCTTTTCTTTCTGTGTTAGTTAGGGTCTATTTATCAGTATCCAAGAGAGTAGTGAGTTTAAATCGGTGACGAAATACTATAGCAATTTTATGGATGGAACAATGATGTGTATAGAACGCGGCTAATCATAAAGTTTGGGATAACATAGATCGTGGGTTAAATAATTCGTGAATGTCTTTTAAAATTCTGTCGAATCTTATATGATAGTGGAGAACATAAATGGTATATGACTTAATCCCTGAAGTGACAAAATCTCCTTTTATCTCAGTAAAACATTTGAATGTGGATATAAACATAACATACATGGGGAATCTAGTTCGCTGTGTGTGTCGAATTCCCTATTGCAAAGTCATTATTTTGTGAAATTCAAGCAATTCTATTGGGGAGCAAGACTGTACATACCTTGTGTGTATCGTCCTATCAGGGGTAGTTGTTGACGGGATACTTGGATAGATATTTATATACTGTACGACAATTTGTAATGACTGTCCTAGTATGTTCACGGTCGAGATCTGTAGGAGAACTGATGCCATGACTACGTTTGAAGGAGGTTAGTACACGAGAGGGAATATGTCAAGAAATTACGTAACTAGAAATTACGTATTATGTAGTACACGTAATTACATAACAAGAAATTTTGTAGCAGGATATTACGTAACAGGAAATTTTGTACTAGCAAATTATGCAACAGAAAATTACGCGAGAGGGAATTACGTAACACGATCTAGTTATGACGTCATTGCTGTACTGTCCGCACTGAACTGTTGTCAACTCATGTAGCTTGCTCGAAAATGCAATTTTTGCATTGTATAATTACAAGCCAAATGTCAGACGAATTCTATCATGTAAAACCATTTCACCGATGGAACATTAATTCTCACAATCTTCAGGGATTTTTTTTTATCTCAAAGTGACCCTTGACCTACTTTTTGAAATGCATTTCACGATTTGTTCAAATACAAGCTCAATTCAAGAGATCGACTAGTATTCATATAAAGCATTTCACCACGGAAGTTAAAAAAAAAAACAACAAAAAACAAAAACAACAAACTTTTAGGGTATTTTTCTCAAGATAAAGCTTTGACATTTTGAAACATCATGATCATTGCAAACTATTGACCGCTTCCTTCTTGCAGGAAACTAGGCTATCTATATGTATACTATGACTTTTTTGATTGAATTTGGTGCTAATGCTGTTATATGACATGGGTCTTTGTGAACGCGAACATTCTTTAATGAACGATAGCTGAATATTGAACGACGGACTAGACGCTTGTATTTGAGTAAATGGAGTAAATAATCTTTACCTGGAGCGTTAACCTTACCAGGCTTTAACCTTACCTGGAGCGTTAACCTTACCAGGCTTTAACCTTACCTTACGTTAACCTTACCAGGCTTTAACCTTACCTGGAGCGTTAACCTTACCAGGCTTTAACCTTACCTTACGTTAACCTTACCAGGCTTTAACCTTACCTTACGTTAACCTTACCAGGCTTTAACCTTACCTTACGTTAACCTTACCAGGCTTTAACCTTACCTTACGTTAACCTTACCAGGCTTTAACCTTACCTTACGTTAACCTTACCAGGCTTTAACCTTACCT
>JAVTVY010049958.1:0-22861 GCA_036873755.1 Hanleya hanleyi | reverse complement strand
CACACACACGCAAGCACACACGCCCACACGCGTACACACACACACGAAAGCACACTCACACGCGTACACGCAAGCATACACACACACGCGCGCGAATCTCATTGCACCTTGCGCCGCTAGGTCAAAAGGGCTCGAAATGCGCTTTTATACTACTAATCCTTCCTTCACTCCCCTAAAATGCCCACTTTCGCTATTACTCGTACTGATGACGTCACCGATGACGTTGCAGATGCTGTGGACATCTCTCAAATCGTGGTCTACACCCCGAGAGCTACAAGATGACACCCCCACGACGCATTCGGACCAAGGATGGTCCATCCCTACCCCAAATCCCTTTCTTCACCGCCCCAAAATGCCCACTTTCGCTACTACTCCTACTGATGACGTCATCAATGACGTCACAGATGCTGTGGACATCCCTCAAATCGGGGTCTGCACCCCGAAGGCTACAAGATGACACCTCCCACGACGCATTCGGACCAACGGTGGTCCATCTCTACCCCAAATACCTTCCTTCACTGCCCCAAAATGCCAGCTTTCGCTATTACTCGTACTGATGACGTCACCAATGACGTCACAGATGACGCGAACATCCCTCAAATCGGGGTCTGCACCCCGAAGGCTACAAGATGACACCTCCCACGACACAATCGGACCAAGGATGGTCCCTCTCTACCCCAAATACCTTCCTGCACTTTCCTAAAATGCCCACTTTCGCTACTACTCGTACTGATGACGTCACAGATGACGCGAACATCCCTCAAATGGAGATGAACACCATGAAAGCTACAAGATGACACCTCCCACGACACAATCGGACCAAGGATGGTCACTCTCTACCCCAAATACCTTCCTGCACTTTCCTAAAATGCCCACTTTCGCTACTACTCGTACTGATGACGTCACCGATGACGTCACAGATAACGGGAACATCCCTCAAATGGGGATGTACACCATGAAAGCTACAACATGACACCTCTCAGGACGCATTCGGACCAAGGATGGTTCATCTCTACCCCAAATACCTTCCTTCACTGCCCCAAAATGTTCACTTTGGCTACTACTCGTACTGATGACGTCACCAATGACGTCACAGATGACGTGAACATCCCTCAAATCGGGATGTACACCCCGAGAGCTACAAAATGAGACGTCACCGATGACGTCACAGATGCTGTGGTCAGCCCCCAAATCGGGGTCTACACCCCGAGAGCTACAACATGACACCTCCCAGGACGCATTCGGACCAAGGATGGTCCCTCTCTACCCCAAATACCTTCCTGTACTGCCCTAAAATGCCCACTTTCGCTACTATTCGTACTGATGACGTCACCGATGACGTCACAGGTGACGCGGACATTCCTCAAATCGGGATGTACACCCCGAGAGCTACAACATGACACTTCCCTAGACACATTCGGACCAAAGATGGTCCCTCTCTACCCCAAATACCTTCCTTCACTGCCCCAAAATGCCCACTTTCGCTACTACTCATACTGATGACGTCACAGGTGACGTGGACAGCCCTCAAATCGGGGTCTACACCCCGAGAGCTACAACATGACACCTCCCACGACGCATTCGGACCAAGGATGGTCCCTCTCTACCCCAAATACCTTCCTTCACTGCCCCAAAATGTCCACTTTGGCTACTACTCGTACTGATGACGTCACCAGTGACGTCACAGGTGACGTGGACAGCCCTCAAATCGGGGTCTACACCCCGAGAGCTACAAGATAACACCTTCCAGGACGCATTCGGACCAAGGATGGTTCATCTCGACCCCAAATACCTTCCTGTACTGCCCCAAAATGACCACTTTACGTACTACAACCAACTGCGCATGCGCAGATTGACGCGACTTGCACTTAAAAACACGCCATTCTGACTCTAACCCACACAAACTTCACTTTGACACCTTCCACGACCCATTCGGATCCATAGCGGTCCATCTCTACCCCAAACACACACCCACATACCCCCCAAAATGCCTGCTTTCTATACTACGGCCAGACTGCGCATGCGCAGACTATTGAAAAGGGACGAACCATTAGACCAGTCGGATGCTCCTCCACGAGAGCTTCAAAATAAGACCTCATACGACATCATAGGATCATTAGGGGCTCACCTACACCACAAAACGTCCACCCGGTATGGGCCTATACCCCCATAGCCATGCAGTATAGGCCTATGGGCCTACCCAGGCCTCGGTGAACTTTTTCCAAAAATTCCACCGTTTCGCTCCGGGACCCTTCCCATCGTGTTCTAAATGACGAGACGTGAAAAACAAATCCAGCTCATATCACAATGAACGTGTGTGAATTTACCAGGTTGAACCTATACCCCCATTAAGTATGGGACTATATGGGCTATATGGTACTTTTCCAAAAATTTCACCGTTGCGCTCCGAGACCCTTCCCATCGTGTTCTAAATGACTAGACGTGAAAAACAAATCCAAGGAACCCATATCAGAATGAACGTGTGTGAATTTCCCAGGTTGAACCTATACCCCCATATAGCCAGCCTATATACAGGCCTACCCGGTACTTTTACCAAAAATTTCACCGATTCGCTCCGGGACCCCTCCCATTGTGTTTTTCTCAGCGAGACGAGAAAAACGAGACCCCACAACCCATATCACAATGAACGTGTGTGAATTTCCCAGGTATAGCCAGTATGGACTATATACAGACCTACCCGGTACTTTTCCAAAAATTTCACCGTTTCGCTCCGGGACCCCTCCCATTGTGTTTTTCTCGGCGAGACGAGAAAAACGAGACCCCACAAGCCATAGTAACACCCACATAAAAATTGACCACCCCTCCCCCCCATATAGCCAGTATGGCACTATATACAGACCTCGGTGCCTTTTTCCAAAAATTTCACCGCTTCGCGTCGAAACCCTTCCCATTGTGTTTTTTCTCGGCGAGACGAGAAAAACGAGACCCCACAACCCATAGTAACACCCACAAAAAAAAATTGACCACCCCTCCCCCCCATATAGCCAGTATGGAGCTATATACAGACCTCGGTGACTTTTCCCAGAATTTTCACCGATTCGCTCCGGGACCCCTCCCAGTGTGTTTTTCTCGGCGAAACGAGAGAAACGAGACCCCCACAACCCATAGTAAAGCAAACGAAGAAATTGACCACCCCTCCCCATACAGCCAGTATGGAGCAATATGGGGATATACCCATACAGGTATTTCCCCGTATATTGTATATTGTAAGAGTCCGAGTTCCGCGTTTTATATTTTCGAGAAAAAAAAATCATAATTTTACATGCACCCACCCCATTGACTTGATAGGCAGGCCCCGATAAGCCCGGGGACCGATATCAGCCCTTTTGGCTAGAGGTGATAGGGGTTTTCCCCTATTTTAGGGTTAAAGTCCGTATTCCGCTTTTTATAGTTTCGGGAAAAAATCCTAATTTTGCATGCACCCACCCCATTGACTTGATAGGCAGGTCCCAATAAGCCCGGGGACCGATATTAGCCCTTTTGTCTAGGGTTGATAGGGGTTTTCCCCTATTTTAGGGGTAAAGTCCGTGTTTCGCTTTTTATAGTTTCGGGAAAAATCCTAATTTCACATGCACCGGCCCATGACTGGATGCCCCTTCACGAATGCTTCACTTTGATACCTCACTCGACCCAATCGGAGTCAGAAAAGTTTGAAATCTTCAAAAAATTAAGGATTATATTTAAAATACGGAAGTCTAATTTGCAACACTCGTCGACGCTGTTTCACATCATTTTTGTCTGTGGGCGTTTACGGTAAAAAACTTAAATATTTTTCTGAACAATCCATCTTTTTGTGTATAATTGAATGAATTGTTGGCTTCGCGAACGTAAGTATTATATAAAGCGTAAATCCACTAGTAAAGGGGGAGGCGTAAAGGGGGAGTCATGACGTCACGACCTTTGATCTTAGACTTTGAGTTGCTATGGCAACGTGGAGAGGAGACATGGGGTCACCTGACAACCCATTTCCCTCCCCACCCACAGAAATACTATTTGGTTTAAACTTTATATACTACTAACGTAACAGCTAAATGAGCTTTTTGATGTTAGTCTCACTACAGGGAATACTTTTTATCAAATGCGTCACCATCAATGATTATACCCTACAGTTATTCAGATTAAGAAATAAGTACTGTGAAGTAACTGTAGAAGACGTCGATAACCATTTATCTCAAATTTCATGCCACGGATATTTAAACTTAAAGACTAAAACTGATGACTGTCGGGCTGGTACTGTCGCACCCTGGACTATCATGGCAAAAAACTGTCTTCATTAAACATCGTCACACATTCAATACTTCAACATAAACATTCAGAGACGATTTCTAATTTCACAAAACAGAATTTATTTATTCACGTCTCACTGTCTGCACATAATACAATACAATTATAAACCTGTGTAAATGCACAAATACCACTCTCTTCAGAGTATAAGAGACGACATAACAGTACGAAATACATTGTCTTAAAACATATACAAAAGGAATGAAAAAAGAAAGAAAGAGAAATTCAAATACCTTGAAACACAAGAAAATCCATCTACATATATAGTAATCTTCGAACTGTCAAAAAACGATGATGGCTATCACAAAACAAAAAGGCGACGACAGTATCACAAATGAATGGTGATGAGTTAGAGCCATCGCCATATTCGTATGGTGATGACCATCGCCATGTATTGGCGATGACCTCATCGCCATTACTTTTATCGAGCCCCTAGCTTTAACTGCGGAAGGCTCGATTTAGGTATCTAAGTGATGACTGTGTTTCCCTGTCCGAAAAGTGGTTAAACTGTTTGGTTATAGAAGACTTTTCACAGTTTTTGGCCTCACCCTGTGTCTTCTGAACTAAGCCCCGCCCGACCCTCCCCAAACCCTCATATATTCCGGAAGCTCACATCATGCTACACTTAAACAACCCAGGCACAAATCTCGGGAGGATGTCCCCAACCCGGGGACACCAATCTTTGGACTAGGTATCAAAATGAGGTTTGTGTGTCCCTGTCCCTGTCCGAAAAGTGGTTAAATTTTTGGTCTTTGAGGATTTTTCCTATTCACAGCCTCACTCGATGTTTCCTGAACTAAGCCCCGCCCCTTCTCCCTGAACCCTCACATATTCCGGAAGCTTACCCAGTGCTGCACTTTTTCAACCCATGCAATACCCTCGGGAACATGTCTCCACCCCCGGGGAACCAAGCCCAATCCTCTATCTCCTAAACTAATAATCCTCACCCGATCCCCTACCCTCATACACAGCCAGAAAAACGGTGTTGGCCCAACACCATTTTTTAGTGTTGAGGCCAGTTCAGCACCAATAAGTGGTGTTGAGAAACGATGTTGACATAATTCAACACCAAAATGTGGTGTTGAGGCTAGTTCAACACCAAAAAACGGTGTTGAGAAAATGGTGTTGACCCAATCCAACACTGAAAAATGGTGTCGAGACCAGTTCAACACCAAAAAACGGTGTTGAAAGAATGGTGTTGAAAATCTAACACTAAAAAATGGTGTTGAGACCAGTTCAACACCAAAAAGCAGTGTTAAGAAAAGGGGGTGTTTCGACACCAGTTCAACGCCAAAAACGGTGTTAAGAGAATGGTGTTAAAATTCCAACATTGAAAAAAACAAGGGTAATGTGAAACCCGGCATGCTCGCCGTTTTGGTTTACGCCAATAAGAATGTTGCCAACTACAAATTGATATTTGAATTTACTTCAATTTCAAAATTTCAAAATTTAAGAAAAATGCAATTTGAATTGCCAGCCTAAACAAAAAGCGTTAACCCAGAAAATGTCCAAAAGAAGTCAAAATTATCCAGCCTCAGTGGTAAGTAATTGACCGTAAACACACCTACAGAATTACGGTGTTCGGTCTGCGCTCAACACAGCTGCGGATGGTATATAGGTTACTGTGCTCAGTAAAACCTACATCAAACTAATATAATGCGTAAACACGCATATCTAACAGATCCATATATGGTTCAGTAATGATGGATATTTCCAATCAATACGGAACAATCAGATGGAGGAAATCGGAAATCGCGTCCTCAAGTATATGCCGCTGCATCATATGAAGATGATATTTGCCATTCTTTACCACGTAAGGACCCCGGAACCAAAGGATTCGTGAAGAAATGGGCCGTATTATATTTCAGCTACAAAATCTATTTTCTTCCACAGAATAATGAGAGATTAGATGCTTGGACATATGGCTGTTGAAATGTAGACCAGCGAATTGGATTTACAGATATACAGAGGAAAACGCTGCCCATCATGGGGATTTGATTATCTTTCGTGGGATTTTAGCCCAACAAGACATAATGATATGAGCATTTGGCTCGTTCTATATTCTGATAAATGGAGACAGATCAGCTACCCAACCATACAGGCGCTCGACACTAGAAGCCCAGAAATGCAGCGAAAATGGCGAAATTGTATCAAAGAAGTACAGATGTCGATCTGATGTCTCAGATGTCGTGACTGAGATACATCTTTTTTTAGATGACGACTCTATAACGAATATTATGGATTAAGAATACTGATCAGCGATACGGATTTGATATTTTTGGAACATCATGATGTCTTGCCGGCATCATTGAAAACTGTTGACCGCTTCTCTCTTGCAGGAAACAAGCCTATGTTTATGTATACTATGATTGTCTTTCTGAATTTGGTGCTAATACTGTTATATGGAAAATGGAATAGGTCTTTGGATTATGGACGCGGATATTCTCTAATGGACGACGGCTGGATTATGAATGACGGACTAGACGCTTGTAATTATCAATGGAGATGATTAAAACGATATATATTACACATACTATCAAGTGATTTCCATTGGATTCCATATTTTGCTATGGAACCTGTGACGTCATATCAATGTAATATGAATTTGTTTGAAAAATTACTTTATACCAAGCAAGTAGACCAAGAAGTTGGAATTTTCGTCATAATTGCCGTATACGTATATAGAGTAAACTTACTTGTACGTATTTTGCCGATTTATTGCGACGCACAGTGCGCTTTACTGCCAGCTTTTCAACTTTTCATTGGAAAAAGAAACACAAATTGGCAAATGACGGACGGATTTTACGATTCTCTCTCTAGTGCTTCCGCCGAGGTCCGCGCGCCTCACATCTATCCTTATATAAGACAATGCCGGGCTGGCTGGTCCAGATTATTCCAAAACCAGCATAACTGACAGTTATAACGTCGGACAAAGGAAAGAAACAAATCTCATCTCCTATAAAGCGTATGTTGATTTCCCACACCTAAACGGTGCGTTGATCAGTTCCTTCACCTATAAAGTAAATACTAAACGAAAAGACCTATCCGGCGTTGAATGGTTCTGTTCACCTATAAAGTGAATACTGAACGAAATCACCTAGACGGTGCATGCCCACCTACCATAAATTGGTGCAGGCTCTGACATTATGCAGATGCATTCAACTTTAATATATCGAATGAGACACCTATACCGTACGTGCCCACCTACCATAAATTGGTGCAGGCTCTATTAATATGCAGATTTTGACTAAGTGTTAACTAACACCAGCTCAACACCAATAAACAGTGTTAACTAACACCAATAAATGGTGTTGAAACCGGCTCAACACCATTCTTTTGTGTTGACTCACAAGTGGTGCTACTGGCTCAACGCCAATTAACAGTGTTAACTAACACCAATAAATGGTGTTGGGGCAATATGGTGTACATGTGTAGGGCCTAACTCAACACTGTTTTTTGGTGTTCAAGTCAACGCCAATTTTTAGTGTTAATTAACACCATTTTTCTGACTGTGTATAATCCTGGAGCTTACACCATGCTACACTAATTCAATCCATCCTCTACCCCCGTGAGCATTTTCCCACTCCAAGCCCCATCTCAATCTCCTAAACTAAACCTCGTCTGACCCCTATCTCATGCCTACACTTACTCAAGTCATCCACTGCCCTTGGGAATATGTCCTGTAGCTTACTCAATGTTACACTTATTCAACCCATCCACTACCCTCCGGTATTATATTTCAGCTACAAAATCTATTTTCTTCCACAGAATAATGAGAGATTAGATGCTTGGACATATGGCTGTTGAAATGTAGACCAGCGAATTGGATTTACAGATATACAGAGGAAAACGCTGCCCATCATGGGGATTTGATTATCTTTCGTGGGATTTTAGCCCAACAAGACATAATGATATGAGCATTTGGCTCGTTCTATATTCTGATAAATGGAGACAGATCAGCTACCCAACCATACAGGCGCTCGACACTAGAAGCCCAGAAATGCAGCGAAAATGGCGAAATTGTATCAAAGAAGTACAGATGTCGATCTGATGTCTCAGATGTCGTGACTGAGATACATCTTTTTTTAGATGACGACTCTATAACGAATATTATGGATTAAGAATACTGAT
The DNA here is from genome assembly GCA_036873755.1 of Hanleya hanleyi. Lineage (NCBI taxonomy): Eukaryota > Metazoa > Mollusca > Polyplacophora > Lepidopleurida > Hanleyidae > Hanleya > Hanleya hanleyi. The sequence continues at coordinate 14,425 of JAVTVY010049958.1, read as the reverse complement.
CAGCGATACGGATTTGATATTTTTGGAACATCATGATGTCTTGCCGGCATCATTGAAAACTGTTGACCGCTTCTCTCTTGCAGGAAACAAGCCTATGTTTATGTATACTATGATTGTCTTTCTGAATTTGGTGCTAATACTGTTATATGGAAAATGGAATAGGTCTTTGGATTATGGACGCGGATATTCTCTAATGGACGACGGCTGGATTATGAATGACGGACTAGACGCTTGTAATTATCAATGGAGATGATTAAAACGATATATATTACACATACTATCAAGTGATTTCCATTGGATTCCATATTTTGCTATGGAACCTGTGACGTCATATCAATGTAATATGAATTTGTTTGAAAAATTACTTTATACCAAGCAAGTAGACCAAGAAGTTGGAATTTTCGTCATAATTGCCGTATACGTATATAGAGTAAACTTACTTGTACGTATTTTGCCGATTTATTGCGACGCACAGTGCGCTTTACTGCCAGCTTTTCAACTTTTCATTGGAAAAAGAAACACAAATTGGCAAATGACGGACGGATTTTACGATTCTCTCTCTAGTGCTTCCGCCGAGGTCCGCGCGCCTCACATCTATCCTTATATAAGACAATGCCGGGCTGGCTGGTCCAGATTATTCCAAAACCAGCATAACTGACAGTTATAACGTCGGACAAAGGAAAGAAACAAATCTCATCTCCTATAAAGCGTATGTTGATTTCCCACACCTAAACGGTGCGTTGATCAGTTCCTTCACCTATAAAGTAAATACTAAACGAAAAGACCTATCCGGCGTTGAATGGTTCTGTTCACCTATAAAGTGAATACTGAACGAAATCACCTAGACGGTGCATGCCCACCTACCATAAATTGGTGCAGGCTCTGACATTATGCAGATGCATTCAACTTTAATATATCGAATGAGACACCTATACCGTACGTGCCCACCTACCATAAATTGGTGCAGGCTCTATTAATATGCAGATTTTGACTAAGTGTTAACTAACACCAGCTCAACACCAATAAACAGTGTTAACTAACACCAATAAATGGTGTTGAAACCGGCTCAACACCATTCTTTTGTGTTGACTCACAAGTGGTGCTACTGGCTCAACGCCAATTAACAGTGTTAACTAACACCAATAAATGGTGTTGGGGCAATATGGTGTACATGTGTAGGGCCTAACTCAACACTGTTTTTTGGTGTTCAAGTCAACGCCAATTTTTAGTGTTAATTAACACCATTTTTCTGACTGTGTATAATCCTGGAGCTTACACCATGCTACACTAATTCAATCCATCCTCTACCCCCGTGAGCATTTTCCCACTCCAAGCCCCATCTCAATCTCCTAAACTAAACCTCGTCTGACCCCTATCTCATGCCTACACTTACTCAAGTCATCCACTGCCCTTGGGAATATGTCCTGTAGCTTACTCAATGTTACACTTATTCAACCCATCCACTACCCTCCGGTACATATCCCCACCCCAGGCATCAATCTATCTCCTAAAGTAAGTTTCTCCCGATCCCATACCATGATATATTCCCGGAGCTTACGTCATGCTACTCTTATTCAAACCATCCACTACCCTCGAGATCATGTCCCCAACCCCGGGCACCAAGCCCCACCCTCTACCTCTTAAAATAAGCCTCGCCAGACCCTCTAGCCTCATATAATCCAGTATGTTACAGTAGTATTGTATGGCACCGAAGGTACCCTTACTAATACTTACACAGCCCTCGAGAGAAAGCCCCCACCCCCGGGCATCAAGCCCCACCCTCTATCTCCAAAACTCCCTCTCGTCAGACCTAATATTGCGTTCGAGTGTGTTTATCCAATACTTCTTAGCCAGAAGTTGAAATTCGTGTGTAGTTTGCAATGTTGGTATAATTCTGCCATACGTCAATAAATTGCAACCACAAAAGGACTCGATTTATCAGACCTGGGACGAGTATAGAGGGATATGAAACGCGGCTCCTCTCTTTGAACTAGGGTTTGTCTCGCTAATTGATATGTTAATGAGTGATTAGCGATTGGTTAATTAGTACGCCTCGTCACTGATTGGCTTTTTGTGCGCAAAAGACCGTCACGTGTGCTTCGCTGCGAGTCCCGCCCTGTTTCGCCGGCCGAATACACGTGCTTGTCAACTAGGCTCCATTAACGTGAAAGCCAGTGAACTCAATTTAGGCCAAGATTAGTGACCAAAAAAAATTCCTTTATAGCTTAACGAGTGGCAAAAGGAATACATCATGCAAACGACAAGAAACAAAACTAGTGCACGGAGAAAAAAAATCTAAAAAAACAAATGACCCAAAAGAGTAGTTCAATCACAAAAACGTACAAGAATTGTGAGATTTGTTCAGAATTCTAGATATTTGGCATTTTTACGATTCTCACGAGCAATTATTTACAAAAACGAAAATGGAAAATTAAAACATTTTGCGTACTGTCAATGACATGCTTGCATGTTTTGTAAAAACTAGCACAGATATATTTCAAAGATTGAGATAAATGAGAAGTTTTATCACAAAGATGAAAAAAAAATGAGTTTTTCCTTCCCTCTCCGTCCGCTCATTTATCGGCAGCGCAGAGCGGTCGAAAGTTGCCATGAAAATATGCATCTTTTCGCTGAAAATCCCTCAAATGTTTCTTCTCTCAAAATAGTACCTGTCTCGATCAAATAATCTGATGCCAATTGCTGCAGAAGAACGTTTATAAATCTGGTAAAATCTGGAATGAATTCGTGACGAAAACTAGGCGATGCAAAGAAGTTTAAAACTATGGCGGTATATAATGTCTCGCAGAATCTCGCCAGGCTCACGCGCGAGACATACATTCAGCCATTTGCGTACACTTCGCCATCCATAAGATGGCTTGCGAATCGTGAGTCTCCATTATTGCGGAGCGATATCCGGTATATTACGGGATTCTGTTCGGCCTTCATCCGGCAGAGAACAGACTCGAGAAATCTGATAAATTACAGGTTTTCAAACCACTTGGGAAACATATATAGGCTAGGCTTACAAAATATATAGGTATAAATATCTTTCGTATCACCCAAGAGGTGTGGTAGATCTGTAATTTTCAACAAGTAGGGCATCACATGATTTGAAAATGGCGAGTTACGTTGGGGTTACGTCGGTAGACTTTAGCTGATTGGCTGACGAAGTCACGTGGTATTGATTTCTGGAAATTCCCTCTCGCACTTGCCGAAAGTAGGCTGTAAATGGATACACACGATCCCAGGGTCAGTCTTACCGCGTATAGATGACCGAGATGGTTACAGGTTGACATTCAGCGTGAGCTCGCGGCGGCGCCTTTGATATCGGGGTACGATTCACATCCCTTTAATATTCGTCCCAGATCAGACGGAGCCCCATGCATTTATTCAGTGAAGTACAAGATCTATAGACGCCCTGTGCCTAGCTCCGGTGTAGCCTTGTTCTATACTACGTGAGAACAACTTTTTCTCACGTAGTATAGAACAAGGCTACACCCCAGCTTTTGTTGAAACTGGTGGGAGGGGGCGGGGCCCCCACCCTCTCCAGCTGAATGTGTATGCCAGGGAGGTCAATCGCAGGTCACCCCCCGAACCCCCCCAGCCTACGGGCCTGCATAGGGTCGTCCTCTCCAACGTTAGAACGTGAATGCCTGCTGACCGGCGTTGGATGCGTATCTGCACGAATAGGCTAGTATGGAATGTACGCACTTGTACGTTGTACTTTGAGGGTATTTCTGATTGGCGGTTGAGTGCGTAATCAATCCGCGGTCTGAACATTGTATGGCTCATCTGATCAGCTGGCGGCAAAAGCTCCAACGAACAGTCACTGCACAAATCCAAAGTAGTCAACTGTCTCTTTCAATTGTCGACTGTTCTTTATCTACCCCTAGTCTACACCCTTTTAAAAGAATAGGGGTATAAAGTCCGAATTGAGTCCGTTCCACTTTTGCGTCTACCCACCAGTCACGTGATGTATGCTCTAGAACCACGACTCCTGTTGACCTTAAACACACTTGACGAGATGCACAGTCCGGTTTTCCACATTGAATCAGGTTCTCCCAGATTTTTTTTCGGGACTCCTTTTTCATTGTATCCACCCGCTCGTCACGTGCCAAGCAATCCCCATCCTGCATGACCCATTTGAATCAGTGTTATCCCATATCCTGGGGTTTTCCACATTTATGGGTGTAAAGTGGGTTTTTCCGAATTTGATTTTCGGCAAAGTCCTAGTTTTGCAGCCCCCGCCAGTCACGTGCCAGGCCCTTCCTCACCCTGTGCGATTTATTTGGACCTGGCATAACTAACCTAGCCAGCAACTTGTGTGATAAATGTGGCCAGGTTGATAGTGTTCGACATGCCATGTATGCATGCTCTACAGCACAAATGTTTTGTGAACATCTTCACGTATGGCTCCATTTGATATTTCGTACATGTGGCTATGAGTTTGATGACCCAATGGATGATAAAATGATAATGTTTGGATTTGTATACTTTCCCCATACGAAGTTGCCATATAATATCAAAATGGTACTGGAGTATGTTCTTGCCTGTGCAAGATACTTCATATATAGATCAAAATATACAAATGAAACTCTCTAACAACTTTTAAAGTCTACTTGAAGCAAAATATTGATGTTTTACAGAAATCCAAAATCTCCAAGTATAAACTGATAACTGAAAATATTCGTAAATATATAGCATCTGCGATATGATTTCAGTCATTTTACATACATGTACTACATTGTTACAACATATCTTTGTGGTCCTAGTTTATCGGAGTTAGTAACCGCAAAGCCGGAAGTGATCTCGAACCGGTAATGACCTTTGACTTCAACCGGACGTGATGTCATCTCCCCACATTTCCCTCCACCTCAACAATCATAAGAACCTTATATACTGCTTATGTGTGTAGCAGGTTGGGAGAAACGGCTTGCACGGCTAATTCTCACGTGCCAAAAGGGTTGCAACGCGGCCCCGAGTACATCCATGCACTACATAGTGCTTCATTTTTTGAGTTTCTTAGAACCGGATTATGACAGTCTGGTACCTTAGAAACAGGCCTCCTGGAATAACCTATCTTACATCAATAATCCAATATTTCCCGAGATGCGATCGGATGCGCCTGACATGCGGTCGGATAAGAGTCTAACTTTACAATAATATCACAGACCATGGCCAGCCGCACTGCCTTATTTATCCGAATTAAGTCCAGTGAACTCGGGTGACTGAGTCAAACGCCCTGTAAGTAAATTGTTGGCCTGCTTTCGAAGGTGAGCGCTAGATCCCGACCCAGTCACGCAGTTTCCTATTCCTTCCAGTGGAGGGCGCGCCGTTGCATGTTATACGTCACCAGTCTGTGTGTAAACATAGCCACGTGCTTCCACGACCATATTTCGTCGTAGGCATTATCAACGAAGTGTCGAGGCAGAATTGTCTATAAATTCACAAATTTCTATATTCTCGTTGACTGAAATTTCCCAATCAATAATGTTCAGTGTAGAATAGAATAAAATATAATTTATTGTACTAAAACGCTCACTTGGAGTACACAAGTGTCTCTGGCTTCTGCTCTGAAAAACCGGTGGTATTGTACAACTGGACTGTTCATATAGCGATAGGTCTGTTGATAGCGGTTACACCAGTTTGTAAAATCTTCGTTATATTTTGCATCCCTGTGAGAAAATGTTTTTTCCCTGAATTAAATTGCAGACCCAAGTTTTTATTTCTTACTTTGATTTCTTCTGAGATAAGTACCGGTTTTGAGAAACTATGATAGTAAAGCCTGATTTGCTTTATATTGGCCTACGATGCCCGCATTGGCCATGGAAACGTCACGGATATTTCAGTACAGATGGAGACAAGAAAACACATGGGTGCGGTCAAGATTACTCGAGTACTCAAGTTGTCATTTCCTGTGCATTTTTCATATCCTTTATAGGCCTATAAGATGGGTTATGGGCCAAGAAACTTCATCGATATTCCAATAAATATGGAGACAAGTAGGGTGTTATCAGTTACTTGAGAGTACTGAAGTTGTCATTTCCTGTGCATTTTTCATTTCCATTATAGGCCTATAAGATGGGTTATGGGCCAAGAAACTTCATCGATATTCCAATAAATATGGAGACAAGTAGGGTGTTATCAGAGTTACTTGAGAGTACTGAAGTTGTCATTTCCTGTGCATTCTTCATTTACTTTATAGGCCTATAAGATGGGTTATGGGCCAAGAAACTTCATCGATATTTCAATAAATATGGAGACAAGAGGACACATGGGTGTTGTCAGGATTACTTGGAAGTACTGATACAGTAGTTTCCTGTGCAGTGGGCTTCATTGTGTAATCCAGGTCAGGACAGTTGTTGCTCCTGGCAAAGACAGCGGGTATAAAATAGAGCCCATGAGCAGTCTTTATGCATATACCATTGTCTCGTCTTATTTTAGCACTTATAATCCACTGAATCCTCACCATTCAACAGTGTTCTTTTTCTGGATTAACTTGTAATACTGAGTAACTTCAATTTCTTCAAATTACTATTTGTTTTGCAAGCATTGCCCTACAATTGCCCTATTTGTTTTGCAGGCATTGTACATAAAGATTGCTATTTTGGTGTCTTCTCCACAAACCATTATACATGTACAAAGAAACAACAACTGAACACAAATATTTCCTTTGATAATATGACCATGTGCAGCAGTCACACATGATGAATGACTTTATTAGTACAGGAAAACACAATCATTACTGAATAGTTCTAAGGCTCATTAGCTCATCTCTACCCTTCCCATGTTTTCATGCTGCCCCAAACATTTTTATATTTCTGCTATATCCTAAACACATTGTTAATTCAAGCTATGGAGAAACTACATAAATGTGACAATTAAACTTAGTCTAAAAGGCGCCACCATCAGTTATTCATTCTTCATTTACACCGACTATCATGGCAACCCCAAATTTCTATACATAAATACATTGTATTAGGTCTCCAACTTTCCTATCAGTTATCCATTACCTTGAGATACACACATACAAATATACATCAAAATTCACTAATAATGTATCAATATCTACAACAAATACCTGAGTAAATACTACTGTCTTAGCTAATCATGTTTGGTGCTACAGATTCACAGCATCTTGAAATGGGTTGTATTAAATTGGTTGAATGGAGAAATTTATGAGTTCTAAAGTACACATTTTAATAGTGAGACGTGCCCCCTGACATTAGCCATTCGTAGTTCATTTGATTTGAACTTGAAATCTAGGCATGCTTGGAGATGTCAGACCAACCGAAGTCATGTGAAAAATGGAGGTAAAAAAATAGACCAGTGCAAGTGTTCTTACACTATTATTTAGTTTGGGAAGCAGGTCCCTTCGTGAGGGGATATACATATTATACGTGTTATATACAATACATGTTTAGTACATGTATCATGGTTGCCATAAAGTACCATTTACTGTTGTTCTGCAAATACTTTCATTTCTGTGAAATGTATTTGTATGACACCCGAGATGGCTCTTGAGTGATGGACTGAATAAAAAAAAAATTGATCATTAAAAAAAAATGAGGTAATTTTCGATAGACTTCTGTACTTGACAAGGTAAGTAATTCATGTCTGATGGAGTACTGAATAAAAAAAATTCTAAAGTAAAAAAAAAAAAATAACTGAAAAAATGTTTATGTTGCCATAGCAACCATATAAATTTTCTGAATGAGTTAGTTTTCAATAGGCTTCTGGCTCTTGACTAGGTAATTGAGCATACCAAATTTTGAATTCATCAGTTGAGTCGTTTTGCAGATATCTCGCTCACGTACATACAATGTACTTGATGACAAAAATACCCCTAGGACAAAAATTGGCTGAGGGGTGAAAACATAGATAAAAAAGACAAATTATGCCTTGAAAAATGCATATGGCTTCCACACAAATAGAAGTGAAGTACAATGTAACACAGTCAATTGCATCACTTATGATGAAATTCTCATCTTATTTTAGACATTATAACAGGTACCTACTCCAGTCAATGAGTAAGTAACCCAGTAATACGGGCACCTAACCCTGTCAATGAGTACCTAACCATGCATGCGGGAACCTAACCCAGTCAGGCGGTGCAGTCTATTGCATCACTTATGATGAAATGCTCACCTTTTCAATAGTATGGACATTATATCGCTGGTAATGAGCATCTAACCCAGTCATGCGGGTACCTAACCCAGTCAGGCGGTGCAGTCTATTTGCATCACTTATGATGAAATGCTCACCTTTTCAATACTATGGACATTATATCGCTGTTAATGAGCACCTAACCCAGTCATGCGGGTACCTAACCCAGTCATGCGGGTACCTAACCCAGTCATGCGGGTACCTAACTCAGTCAGGCGGTGCAGTCTATTGCATCACTTATGATGAAATGCTCACCTTTTCAATACTATAGACATTATTTGAGCTGTCAATGAGGACCTAACCCAGTCATGCAGGAACCTAACCCAGTCAGGAGGTGCAGTCTATTGCATCACTTATGATGAAATGCTCACCTTTTCAATACTACAGACATTATTTCAGCTGTCAATGAGGACCTAACCCAGTCATGCAGGAAACTAACCCAGTCAGGCGGTGCAGTCTATTGCATCACTTATGATGAAATGCTCACCTTTTCAAAACTATGGACATTATATCAGCTGTTAATGAGTACCTAACCCAGTCATGCAGGTACCTAACCCAGTCCGGCGGTGCAGTCTATTGCATCACTTATGATGAAATGCTCACCTTTTCAATACTATGGACATTATATCGCTGTTAATGAGCACCTAACCCAGTCATGCGGGTACCTAACCCAGTCCGGCAGGAATCTAACCCAGTCAGGCGGAAACCTAACCCAGTCGTGCGGGTACATGACAAAGTCAGGCGGGAACCTAACTCAGTCAAGCGGTGCAGTCTATTGCATCACTTATGATGAAATGCTCACCTTTTCAATACTATGGACATTATATCGCTGTTAATGAGCACCTAACCCAGTCATGTGGGAACCTAGCCCAGTCAGGCGGTGCAGTCTATTGCATCACTTATGATGAAATGCTCACCTTTTCAAAACTATGGACATTATATCGCTGTTAATGAGTACCTAACCCAGTCATGCGGGTACCTAACCCAGTCAGGCGGTGCAGTCTATTGCATCACTTATGATGAAATGCTCACCTTTTCAAAACTATGGACATGATACCGCTGTTAATGAGCACGTAACCCATTCATGCAGGTACCTAACCCAGTCCGGCGGTGCAGTCTATTGCATCACTTATGATGAAATGCTCACCTTTTCAAAACTATGGACATTATATCAGCTGTTAATGAGTACCTAACCCAGTCATGCGGGTACCTAACCCAGTCCGGCGGCGCAGTCTATTGCATCAATTATGATGAAATGCTCACCTTTTCAAAACTATGGACATTATTTGAGCTGTCAATGATGAGGACCTAACCCAGTCATGCAGGAACCTAACCCAGTCAGGCGGTGCAGTCTATTGCATCACTTATGATGAAATGCTCACCTTTTCAATACTACAGACATTATTTCAGCTGTCAATGAGGACCTAACCCAGTCATGCAGGAACCTAACCCAGTCAGGCGGTGCAGTCTATTGCATCACTTATGATGAAATGCTCACCTATTCAAAACTATGGACATTATATCAGCTGTTAATGAGTACCTAACCCAGTCATGCAGGTACCTAACCCAGTCCGGCGGTGCAGTCTATTGCATCACTTATGATGGAATGCTCACCTTTTCAAAACTATGGACATTATATCGCTGTTAATGAGTACATAACTCAGTCATGCGGGTACCTAACCCAGTCAGGCAGGAATCTAACCCAGTCAGGCGGAAATCTAACCCAGTCGTGCGGGTACCTGACAAAGTCAGGCGGGAACCTAACTCAGTCAAGCGGTGCAGTCTATTGCATCACTTATGATGAAATGCTCACCTTTTCAAAACTATGGACATTATATCGCTGTTAATGAGCACCTAACCCAGTCATGCGGGTACCTAACCCAGTCAGGCAGGAATCTAACCCAGTCAGGCGGAAACCTAACCCAGTCGTGCGGGTACATGACAAAGTCAGGCGGGAACCTAACTCAGTCAAGCGGTGCAGTCTATTGCATCACTTATGATGAAATGCTTACCGTTTCAATACTATGGACATTATATCGCTGTTAATGAGCACCTAACCCAGTCATGTGGGAACCTAACCCAGTCAGGCGGTGCAGTCTATTGCATCACTTATGATCAAATGCTCACCTTTTCAAAACTATGGACATTATATCGCTGTTAATGAGTACCTAACCCAGTCATGCGGGTACCTAACCCAGTCAGGCGGTGCAGTCTATTGCATCACTTATGATGAAATGCTCACCTTTTCAAAACTATGGACATTATATCAGCTGTTAATGAGTACCTAACCCAGTCATGCAGGTACCTAACCCAGTCCGGCGGTGCAGTCTATTGCATCACTTATGATGAAATGCTCACCTTTTCAAAACTATGGACATTATTTGAGCTGTCAATGATGAGGACCTAACCCAGTCATGCAGGAACCTAACCCAGTCAGGCGGTGCAGTCTATTGCATCACTTATGATGAAATGCTCACCTTTTCAAAACTATGGACATTATATCGCTGTTAATGAGCATCTAACCCAGTCATGCGGGTACCTAACCCAGTCAGGCGGTGCAGTCTATTGCATCACTTATGATGAAATGCTCACCTAACCCAGTCATGTGGGTACCCAACACAGTCATGCAGGTACCTAACCCAGTCATGTGGGTACCTACCCCAGTCATGCAAATACCTAACCCAGTCAGGCGGAAACCTAACCCAGTCAGGCGGTGCAGTCTATTGCATCACTTATGATGAAATGCTCACCTTTTCAATAGTATGGACATTATATCGCTGTTAATGAGCATCTAACCCAGTCATGCGGGTACCTAACCCAGTCAGGCGGTGCAGTCTATTGCATCACTTATGATAAAATGCTCACCTAACCCAGTCATGTGGGTACCCAACCCAGTCATGCAGGTTATAACCCAGTCATGCGGGTACCTAACCTAGTCAGGCAGGAACCTAACCCAGTCAGGCGGGAACCTAACCCAGTCAGGTTATACAGTCTATTGCATCACATATGATGAAATGCTCACCTAACCCAGTCATGTGGGTACCTAACCCAGTCATGCAGGTACCTAGCCCAGTCATGTGGGTATACCCAACCCAGTCATGCGGGTACCTAACCCAGTCAGGCGGGAACCTAACCCAGGCATGCGGGAACCTAACCCAGTCAGGCGGTGCAGTCTATTGCATCACTTATGAAGAAAGGCTCACCTTTTCAATATTATAGACATTATATCAGTTGTTACTGAGTACCTACCCCAGTCATGCAAATACCTAACCCAGTCAGGCGGTGCAGTCTATTGCATCACTTATGATGAAATGCTCACCTTTTCAATAGTATGGACATTATATCGCTGTTAATGAGCATCTAACCCAGTCATGCGGGTACCTAACCCAGTCAGGCGGTGCAGTCTATTGGATCACTTATGATGAAATGCTCACCTTTTCAATAGTATGGACATTATATCGCTGTTAATGAGCATCTAACCCAGTCATGCGGGTACCTAACCCAGTCAGCCGGTGCAGTCTATTGCATCACTTATGATGAAATGCTCACCTAACCCAGTCATGCAGGTACCTAACCCAGTCATGTGGGTATACCCAACCCAGTCATGCGGGTACCTAACCCAGTCAGGCGGGAACCTAACCCAGGCATGCGGGAACCTAACCCAGTCAGGCGGTGCAGTCTATTGGATCACTTATGAAGAAACCTTTTCACCTTTTCAATATTATGGACATTATATCAGCTGTTAATGAGTACCTAACCCAGTCATGCGGGTACCTAACCCAGTCAGGCAGGAACCTAACCCAGTCAGGCGGGAACCTATTCCAGTCATGCGAATACCTAACCCAGTCAGGCAGGAACCTAACCCAGTCAGGCGGTGCAGTCTATTCCTTCACTTATGATGGAATGCTCACCTTTCCAATACTATGGACATTATATCAGCTGTTAGTGAGTACCTAACCCATTCATGCGAGTACCTAACCCAGTCATGTGAGTACCTAACCCAGTCAGGCGGTGCAGTCTATTGCATCACTTACGATGAAATGCTCACCTTTTCAATACTATAGACATTATTTCAGCTGTCAATGAGGACCTAACCCAGTGAGTCATGCAGGAACCTAACCCAGTCAGGCGGTGCAGTTGCATCACTTATGATGAAATGCTCACCTTTTCAATACTAGACATTACCCATTATATCAGCTGTTACACCCAGTCATGCAGGTACCTAACCCAGTCAGGCGGGAACCTAACCCAGTCAGGCGGTGCAGTCTATCGCATCACTTATGACGAAATGCTTACCTAACCCAGTCATGTGGGTACCTAACCCAGTCATGCGGGTACCTAACCCAGTCATGTGGGTACCTAACCCAGTCATGCGGGTACCTAACCCAGTCCGGCGGTGCAGTCTATTGCATCACTTATTATGAAATCTCACCTTTTCAATAGTATGGACATTATATCGCTGTTAATGAGCATCTAACCCAGTCATGCGGGTACCTAACCCAGTCAGGCGGTGCAGTCTATTGCATCACTTATGATGAAATGCTCACCTAACCCAGTCATGTGGGTACCCAACCCAGTCATGCAGGTTATAACCCAGTCATGCAGGTACCTAACCTAGTCAGGCAGGAACCTAACCTAGTCAGACGGGAACCTAACCAATCAGGTTATACAGTCTATTGCATCACATATGATGAAATGCTCACCTAACCCAGTCATGTGGGTACCTAACCCAGTCATGCAGGTACCTAACCCAGTCATGTGGGTATACCCAACCCAGTCATGCGGGTACCTAACCCAGTCAGGCGGGAACCTAACCCAGGCATGCGGGAACCTAACCCAGTCAGGCGGTGCAGTCTATTGCATCACTTATGAAGAAATGCTCACCTTTTCAATATTATGGACATTATATCAGTTGTTACTGAGTACCTACCCCAGTCATGCAAATACCTAACCCAATCAGGCGGAAACCTAACCCAGTCAGGCGGTGCAGTCTATTGCATCACTTATGATGAAATGCTCACCTTTTCAATAGTATGGACATTATATCGCTGTTAATGAGCATCTAACCCAGTCATGCGGGTACCTAACCCAGTCAGGCGGTGCAGTCTATTGCATCACTTATGATGAAATGCTCACCTAACCCAGTCATGCAGGTACCTAACCCAGTCATGTGGGTATACCCAACCCAGTCATGCGGATACCTAACCCAGTCAGGCGGGAACCTAACCCAGGCATGCGGGAACCTAACCCAGTCAGGCGGTGCAGTCTATTGGATGACTTATGAAGAAACCTTTTCACCTTTTCAATATTATGGACATTATATCAGCTGTTAATGAGTACCTAACCCAGTCATGCGGGTACCTAACCCAGTCAGGCAGGAACCTAACCCAGTCAGGCGGGAACCTATCCCAGTATGCGAATACCTAACCCAGTCAGGCAGGAACCTAACCCAGTCAAGCGGTGCAGTCTATTCCTTCACTTATGATGGAATGCTCACCTTTCCAATACTATGGACATTATATCAGCTGTTAATGAGTACCTAACCCAGTCATGCGAGTACCTAACCCAGTCATGTGAGTACCTAACCCAGTCAGGCGGTGCAGTCTATTGCATCACTTACGATGAAATGCTCACCTTTTCAATACTATAGACATTATTTCAGCTGTCAATGAGGACCTAACCCAGTCATGCAGGAACCTAACCCAGTCAGGCGGTGCAGTTGCATCACTTATGATGAAATGCTCACCTTTTCAATACTAGACATTACCCATTATATCAGCTGTTACACCCAGTCATGCAGGTACCTAACCTAGTCAGGCGGGAACATAACCCAGTCAGGCGGTGCAGTCTATTGCATCACTTATGATGAAATGCTTACCTAACCCAGTCATGTGGGTACCTAACCCAGTCATGCGGGTACCTAACCCAGTCATGTGGGTACCTAACCCAGTCATGCGGGTACCCAACCCAGTCATGTGGGTACCTAACCCAGTCATGCGGGTACCTAACCCAGTCATGCAGGTACCTAACCCAGTCATGCGGGTACCTAACCCAGTCATGCAGGTACCTAACCCAGTCATGCGGGTACCTAACCCAGTCAGGTGATGCAGTCTATTGCATCACTTATGATGAAATGCTTACCTAACCCAGTCATGTGGATACCTAACCCAGTCATGCAGGTACCTAACCCAGTCATGTGGGTACCTAACCCAGTCAGGTGGTGCAGTCTATTGCATCACTTATGATGAAATGCTTACCT
>JAVTVY010049957.1:0-23653 GCA_036873755.1 Hanleya hanleyi | reverse complement strand
ATGAATTGAACGTTCGTGGCGCAGTAAAGCATCTTCCCGATTAAATGACCGTGCGCAGGGTATACAAGTATACAGTCCATCGTTGTGGGTGGAGGCCTCGTGGCGTCGTAAATTATCTAGACGAGTAAACTGCTTCTGGCAAGTTGTGCAAGTGAACATCTTGGTGGTTGATAGAGTGTCTGATGAAATGGCAAGGCCGCTTCCCTTTTATAGCACGCTAGCTGGTAATCTATTTTTAGCACACTCTACCCCAAGTCGAGGATCGACACTGGTGTACTGGTGTACCACTGAGCCGCATTGCGCGCGCGCACGCATGAAGACCCTTATACATACCCAATGCAGGCGCAGACGCGAAGTGCCCGGATGATAGACACGGACGTCACCGATCCGAAAAGACACGGACTTTACCGAAGAGACACGGACTTTACCGAAAAGACACGGACGTACCCGAAAAGACACGGACGTACACGAAAAGACACGAAGGTGAACGCCATTGTGGGAAACCCCCACAGACAGGTCAGTACATGCATTCCTATGATGTTCACGCATAATAAAAGGATTGATCTGTAATCTGTGTTGCTGTTGTTGCTCTATTTTGGACTAACCCATCAGAATAGTACGTATCACGGACTACACCCGTAGAGCTAGGCGCGCATGTGTGACATGGTCTATAAAACACGTCTCTCGGGATCACACACCTTCATTTCTACAGAGCCATGACGGAGATCCAGCCCTGTGCGACTCGCATTTTACAGCATGCCACCGCGGTGAATTCATTCACGAGTTTCCGAGCAGTGGTCCGGTCCATGTTTGCAGATGGCGATGACAACGAGGGACGACGCCAGATCCTGAACGAGTTCACAGAAGCGGTCCTCCACAGAGTGCACTCGATGGAGAGGCGTGCCATCACTCACCACTACTGGACTATGACAGCCATCCTTGATGCTCGGGCTATGGACCAGGAGCGCTCACGCCGGAACCAGCTACGGCTGGTTGGCCTCACACTAGTCTGTGCCCTATTGACCCTGGCGCTGTGGTATTGACACTATAAATACGAGGGTCAGACAGAGTGTGTGTCATTCACCGTTCGACATTTGGAGCAAGCATGTCATCCGACCTACGAGCCATCCTGCTCCTTACACCCCAGGTGGGGTTACACGTCTATGAAGATAAAGTCACCCTGGTGGAAGACCGTGGAGCTATTTGCTGGGCGCCCGCTGAGACCGTATCGAATACGGTGACACTACCTCGTGACGGCTGGACCAAATTTAAACGGATTTTGAGCGGTGAGCTCGACGGACACCTCATCCATATAGACGATGCCATCTACGTATACCGTACCTCCCTCTTCCTACGCCTGGGCCGCTACCAAGACCCCACGCGAGGCTTCACCCTAGACCCCGCTCTGTGGTCAGCCTTGGAGAAAGTGGTGCCTATTGTGGACCAGATGTTTACACCGGACGAGCGATCATCAGACCAGTTGGCGTGGGCTCGTGCTATGGAGGACGCGCTGGCTGAACCCCATGAACAACTACATGAACCCGACGACGACGATGCCATTGATTACCCGGCTACACTCAACCAGCCCAGTGATATGACCACCTGATCCTTTTGATCTCACGGGGTTGTCCCTATAAATACGAGAAACAGTCAACTCTGGTACCATTCACGTACTGACCATGGCGGAGCATATGATACTGGCGTATCTCAGCTTGACCTCCGAGGTTTTCCTGCACGTGTATGCGGATAAGGTCGATATCATGGAGGAGGTGGGAGACATCTGTGATGCGGGCCCTACACAACCGTGCCCGGCTCACATTCGTCTGTCCCGGGAGGGCTGGACCAAATTCAAACGGGTGTTGTCTGGTGAACTGGACGGCGATCTCATCCACTTGTGTCACGATGTGTATATCCGACGCGGCCCTTTCTTTGCTCAATTGGCTCGGCTTAGATGGGGGTACAGTGCATTTTACCCTTCACCCTGATCTATGGTCTGCATTGGAAGATGCCGTGGTAGATGTGGATGAAGTGTTTATCAAGCGGTCATCAGACGAGTTGGACTGGTCATTGACCATGGACACTGTGAAAGCCAATGAAGAAAATCAGAAAGAAACTCCGGCCCCAGATATACCCGTTATAAATAAACGATAGAGCCAGGGTCCATCATCATTGTGTCACCATGAAGCGCTGGGAGAAGGTGTTGGATAACTTATACTACAGTCCCGACAGTCCGGCGGCCTATAGTGCATTGTCGGCTCTCTATCGAGCAGCCAAACCCCAGGGGATACAACGTGCCCAAGTCCGAGATTGGTTAAGAAAACAAGACACCTATACCTTACATCGATCTGTCCGTCGCCATTTTCTGCGGAACCGGGTCATCGTGGGAGGAATAGATGCCCAGTGGCAAGCGGATTTGGTCGATATGAGCGCCTTTGCCAAACACAACGATGAGAATCGGTATATCTTGACGTGCATCGATATCCTATCGAAGTATGCGTGGGTGGTACCCATCCGGACGAAAACGGGGGCAAATCTCATAGCGGCGTTCAAAGGCATCTTCAAGACCGGGCGCAAACCTTTATATTTGCAAACCGACGAAGGCACGGAATTCCTCAACAGACCGTTCCAAGCCTTTCTGAAAGCCCAGAAGGTGTTTTTCTTCCATACGTACAACGAGACCAAGGCTTCCATGGTGGAAAGGTTCAACAGGACATTCAAAGGCCGCATGTATAAATATTTCACCTATAAGAATACAAGGCGGTACATCGATGTTCTCCCGAAACTTGTGAGGGGTTACAATCGAGCCTATCATCGGAGTATAGAGAGAGCCCCCATTACCGTGACCCAACGCAATGAAGCCCAAGTCCGGCGTGTCTTGTACCCCAGGAAATCGCAGCGAACGCCGAAGGCGGTGTACAAGGTCGGGGACCCTGTACGGATCAGTAAAGTCAAGGACAAGTTCGAGAAAAGTTACTTGCCCAACTGGAGCGATGAGCACTTCCTGATTAAACGGCGCCTACCCCGACAGCTGCGAGTCTATGAACTGGAAGATCTTCAAGGGGAACCGTTGCTAGGGACGTTTTACGAGACGGAATTACAGCCTGTCGTAAAAACACAGCAAGACTACTACACGGTGGAGCAGATTTTGAAAACGGAACGTCGACATGGCAAACTGTTTCGTTTCGTGAAATGGCAAGGTTGGCCCAGTTCCTTCAATTCTTGGGTCGCTGCCAACCAGGTGAAACGACTATAAAGCCAGACACCACTGCCGTCCTCCTTCATTCCACGTCCGACCACAGTGCTATGGACCAACAGCAGCTGCCTCTGAAGACAGCGTCCCGCAAAACGCGCAAAGCGCAAGCGGTCTTTGGGGTGCTATTGCTAACCCTGCTGAGTGTGTTGTACGGAGGTGTGTTTTACGACGTAGCCTATGTCAGCACGTTACTTAACCAACTGAGAACACCAGGCACCAGCGAAACCGGTCTACAGAGAGCACCAGTCGTATCGAGCCCAGTCACCACCACCACACCCCGTGTACAAGCCACGTCGAGCGTAAGCTCTACACCTACACCAAGTACGCCCACTACGTCTGAACACCCACCGGATTTCATCCCTCACAGTGAACCGACAACGACGACCCACGTTGTACCCACCCCCAGCACCATCCCTGACAGAGAACAGACAACGACGACCGACGTTGTACCCACCACCACTCCAGTTCACTCGTACGAAATTTACAAGAGCGGGTTACCACGACAACGGATACACCTCGAACCATGGACCCTGGGTGGCAGCATCCCTTCGCTTGCGTCATCGCAGGACCGACGGGTTCCGGCAAAACGCATTTCGTCAGGAAGCTCCTTCAACACGCCGACAGCATGATCACCCCACCTATTGCTCGAGTCGTGTGGTGTTACGGAGAATGGCAGGAAGCGTATGCAGCAATGCCCCACATCACGTTCGTGGAAGGCCTACCCAACCTGGCCGATTTGGAACCCGACACTTTGGTGGTTCTGGATGATCTCATGGCGGAGACGGATGCGGGGGTCACCCAACTCTTTACCAAAGGCAGCCATCATCGACGGCTCAGCATCATCTACATTGTGCAGAATCTGTTCAGTAAAAACAAAGAACATCGGAATATCAGCTTAAATGCCCACTACCTGGTGGTCTTCAAAAAACCACTCAACTGCTGCACCTGGCGAGACAGATGTATCCCGGCCGCACACCGTTTGCGTTGGAAGCCTTCAAAGATGCCACAACCCCTCAACACGGGTATATGCTCTTCGACCTCAAGCAAGCCACCCCCGACAACCTTCGACTACGGACCGGCATCTTTCCCGGAGAGGTCCACCACGTGTACATGCAAAAATAATGTAAACACACCCACAGTGGCTCCCCCAGCTGGGCTCTGTGTGTTTGATGATGGGGAATAATAAAAAGAATGAATACCACAGCAGGGTTGACTTTGTCTCTGAGGTAGATAAAAAGAGCAGCGTTGTGGGTTCTGGCATTAGTTGTACAGGATGTCTGCGCGAGTACGGAAGCACGCTCCCACGCTCCGTGTATTGAAGACGGCCCCACCCGAGTTAGTCCGAACCATTGTACGCGGTGCGGACCCTGACCTTGTACGCTGTCTGTGCGAGATCGGGTACAACCTGTTAAAAGGCAACGTACCACTGACTCCGGCTCAGAAGACCAAGTTGGCCAAGCATAAGACAGGTCTCCGAACCCTAGTCCACAAGCGGGTCCCTCAAACACAAAAGAAAAAGGTGTTACAGAAAGGCGGCTTTCTCGGGGCCATCTTAGCACCGTTGGCCGCTTCCGTGTTGGGTCCAGTATTGGGTGGACTCTTCGGCCGACAATGAACCACACGAAAAAAATGGTCCTCGTCGAACCACGGTTCCTGCAAAACCTCCAATCACCCTACCCTGTCCCACCTACGGTGAAGACCATAAACAGCCTCGATGGAGAGATGCAACAGATCTTACAGAGACCGGGGTTAAGCGACAGTGAGAAAGTACAACGGTACAATGAGACGCTTCAACGGTACATGACGTTCATGGACCAATACAAAACCCTGTCTACCCCAGCAACAGCATCACCACCACCACCACCACCACCACCACCACGTGACAGACCGCCGACCTCAGCACCGTTCCAACAGCCGGGTGGGGTAGCCCCCACAGCCCCACAGTGGGTGGAAGACGAAGTGCTGAAGAGTGTACCTGCATCGTTCAAGAAACAAGCTGGCCTGGTATTACAACGGATGAAACAGAATCCTAACATGATGAATGATAAATGCGAACTCCTGGTACAGAATCAGGTGGTCCCCGGGACCCACATGACGGATTTAGTGAATGATCTGATGCGTCAACGCAGATCGCACACGGATCCTCGAGGATGGACATGCATGTACCACAGGAATTGGTGGGGAACCCCCACCGCTGGGCCTTTATGCAATCACCGACTCGTGCACCACGACTCTCACCACAACCTTCTTGGGAAGCCGACTGGGAACCGGAGTCACCCCCCAAAACTCCACCACCACCACAACGGGCACCTTCTTTTCAAACCTTTAAAAAACCATCCTCGATCAGGACACCCCACATCTCCAGAGCCGTGACACGTAGCAAGTCAACGCGACGAACACGACGCCGGACACAACCGCCCAAGGCCTGGAACACCTATTAAAACCAACAGCAGCAGCAGGACAGCTCAGTCGCCATGTTTTACCTGACCCTACCCAGTAACAGTTCGCTGGATGTGTTTCCTGACAACACCGTGGCCAAGTACGTCACCCAGTTACCACAACCGTTACATTTACCTGGACGCTGGGAATGTGCCCTCGTGGATATCCAATACCCTTACTCGTGGTACAACGTGCGAGCCAATGAAGTGTGGTACGAGGTGACCTACGAAGGCAAAAACACCCGACTCACCCTGCCCGAAGGCCAATACGATACCCCCAAAGAGTTCATGGGTGGGCTGTCAAGACTGATGCATTATAAGGCGCTACGGGGGTGACGAATACTTCAAGACCCATCAAAGCCTATCCCTTCAAGAATCACGTGGACTTCGATTACAACGCACACAACGACAAGGCACAGCTTATCGTCTCCGGCAAGGCGAGTGTCGTACTGAGTGCTATCCTACAGCAAATGTTGGGTTTCGATCTAAAGACGTTCGCTGGTCCCACCGAACACCATGGCGAGATGCCGATGGATATGAAGTCGGGTATGTACGGACTCTACGTCTACTCGGACGTGGTGGACAACCACATCGTGGGCGATATCAACACACCTCTGTTACGGGTGGTCCCCATTAAAAAGACGTATGGAGGTCAAGTCACCCACAGTTTCACCCACATGCTCTACTTGCCCGTACGACAAACTGACATCAACACGATCACGGTGGATATAAGAGATGACACGGGACGACCGGTGGCATTCGAACGAGGAAAAGTGGTGCTGACACTTCATTTTCGACAAGCACGTGCTCCCCACTTTGCATAATGAAAGTACCTTACGAGTGCGATGCACGCAGCTATGCCGACTATTATGCCCAACAGGCCGGGGGTGGCTTTCCGGTCTTTAGCGGTGCACGCATGCAACGAGGACATGGACTGGGGAACATACTCGGCAGCATTGTGAAAACGTTCCTGCCCTTGGTGACGCGTGGGGTGAAAGCAATGGGCAAACAAGCGGTACGCAGTGGACTGCAAGTGGCCGGTCTTGGGGGATACGGCACCCAAAGAATCCTTGAAACGGCGGGCCAAAGAAGCGGGAGGCGTCTTGGTGGCCAAAGCACAACGCACCGTTGGGAATAAAAGAGCTGCCCCACCGAGACCACACACCAGTCGACGACCGACCCAGCGACGACGCACATCGAAGAAGACAAAGGATATCTTTTCTTAAAACATGTCCTTAATCCACGCCGAGTCCTGCCCCTCCACCAACAGTGAATTTGATTTGTGGACCGTGCCGCCCACACAGACCAGTGTCGAACAAGGATTATGGGTGGAGCATCTCCCGCTCTCCAGCATCAACGAAACCGGGCCCATCGAGTTCACCATCAGTAATGCGGATACGGCCTATGTGGATTTAGCCCATACCTACTTGTATGTGAAAGCCAAGGTGGTCAATGGAGCTGGCACCAGAATCGCTGACCAAGCAACGGTGGGCCCGACGAATCTCTGGCTGCACTCGATGTTTCAGCAGGTGGATATTTTTCTCAGCGACAAACTCATCAGTGACTCCACCAACACGTACCCCTATCGAGCCTACATCGAGACACTGTTGTCGTATGGCCGAGAGGCTAAAAAATCTCAGCTGACAACCGCTTTATTCTACAAGGACACGCCCGAGCACATGGACACGGCGGACAATGGGGGATATAACAAACGGAAGGCTTTCACTGCGAACAGTGCCTCGGTGGATATGATGGGTCGACTGCACGCAGACATGTTCATGCAAGACCGGTACCTCTTGAACAAGATCCCCATCAAAATCAGACTGATACGGGCGCCTCCGACCTTCGCCTTGATGGCCACTAACGTAGAGGGGCATGCAGCGGACTATAAGATTGTCATCCAAGACGCAGTCCTGTATGTCCGAAAAGTGAAACCGAATCCAGCCGTTCAATTGGGACACATGAAAGCCTTGGAAACAAAACCAGCCCAGTACCCTATCCGACGTGTACAAACCAAAGTGTTCTCTGTGCCTGCTGGAAATATGGGCGCCAACAAAGAAAACCTGTTCCTGGGGGAACTACCCAAGCGATTGATCCTGGCCTGTGTGGAAAATACCAGTTTCAGCGGAGCCTACCCAGAGAATCCGTTTGACTTTCAACATTTCGGCATCAATTTTGTGGCCCTGCATGTGGATGGACAACAGGTGCCAGCCACGGCCTTAACACCGAACTTTGGGCGGAGGAATTTCATTCGAGCCTATCAGAGCCTGTTTACAGCCACCGGTCAAATCAACCAGGACGAAGGGAATATGATCAGTCAGGAGGACTACGCGAACGGATACACGTTGTTCTGTTTCGATCTGACCCCCACCTTAGAGAACGACCATCAGCTGGCCCTGGCCAAGCAAGGCAACTTACGGTTGGAAATCCACTTTGCACGAGCCCTGGCGACCACCGTCAATGTGATCTGCTACGCCGAGTTTGACAACATCATTCAAGTGGACAAGGCGCGCAACGTCCTGTGTGACTTCTCCACCTAACATGGATACAGACCAGATAACCACCGTGCTGGAGAATGACCCAGGGACACGTATGGTCTTTCAAGGGGTGTTCGCCCGAGATGTGTTTCCATTAGACCGTATGTATCCTGCTGCTTACGTTCTCAACACGGACCCGATGGATCGACCCGGTGAACACTGGGTGGCCGTGTACTTGACAGAACAGCAGGGCGAATACTTTGACCCGTACGGCCTGCCACCCCTCCATCCCGATTTAACAGACTTCATGGATCAAGGCACAGAGACGTGGTGTTGGAACAGTCAAACGTTGCAAAGCCTGACCAGTGGTGTGTGCGGACAATATTGCTTGTTTTACCTGTACCATCGATGCCGGGGAAGACCCTTATCTACCATCGTACAGATGTTTGACGAGTACCCCAGGCCGAGGACCGCGATGTACTCGTCTATGACTGGGCCGCCCATCATTTCAATGTACAAGCCCCGTTCTGGGCTTAAGTTAATGACAAGCCCCTTGTTCTGGGCTTCAATGTACAAGCCCCTTGTTCTGGGCTTAATTACAAGCCCCTTGTTCTGGGCTTCAATGTACAAGCCCCTTGTTCTGGGCTTCAGTTAATTACAAGCCCCTTGTTCTGGGCTTCAGTTAATTACAAGCCCCTTGTTCTGGGCTTGAGTTTTCACGTGGTTGTTCTCACGTTGTTGTTGTTCACTGAATAAAAAAAAAATGAGATCTCACCAAAAACCCCTGTCTTGTGTGTTTTATTCCTAATGCATCAATGCCCAATGTGGAGATTCAGTCAAACTGAAATCAGTGGTGTAGGATGGGGCCAAAATGTAACCCATCAAGTTGAGAATGCAAGAGCACTATAGTAAAAATAGAGAGCCAATGAAATCAGCCCACAGACCAAGTACGTGTTTTTGGTCTAGGTTTGGAGCGGGCATTTCATTGAGGTACGTGTATACGGTGAGTGAAGAGACTCGTCCAACACGTATAGATTAAGTTTATGACTATAAGTTCTAGGTAACCCATCAAGGTTAGAATGCAAGAGCACTATAGTAAAAATAGAGAGCCAATGAAATCAGCCTACAGACCAAGTACGTGTTTTGGTCTAGGTTTGGAGCGGGCATTTCATTGAGGTACGTGTATACGGTGAGTGAAGAGACTCGTCCAACACGTATAGATTATGACTATAAGTTCTATGAGCATAATGCATGAAAGTGGCTTTGAACACCGTATTAGCCAATCAGTGGCCTAGAATGGAGCCAAAGGTAACCCATCCATGTCCAGAAAACATTACCCGGGTGTACAAGAACCCAGATGTAGGCGCGGACGTCAGCGAAGCACACCGTGAGTACCCCAATTCGATTGGCTGATTGTTCGGCCGCTGATTGGTTCTTTTTCTCGACCGCTGATTGGCTCTTTTTCTCGACCGCTGATTGGTCCAAATGGACCTGCCCATCTTTCCCAGGTTCATTTACAATCCCCTTTTTTGTGCTCAAGCTGTGAATATAGCGATGCCGCAACATTGTCTCATTGGACATTGGACCGTTTGACCTGGAGGTGACCCTTTGAGCTTTTGACCCGCGTCCGCGCGGGCACTGCCGGGGATCCATCAGATGCCCCTTCACGAATGCTTCACTTGGATACCTCACTCGACCCCATTGGACCATTAGGGGCTCCCCTAGCTCCAACACGTCTAGCGGGATCCATACAGGGTCCAGTTTTCGACACTAGGTGACCCCATCCCGACAAAAGGGCCAGTTTTCGACACCGGATGTGCCGCCATCTTGAACATACGTGCCGCCATCTTGGATATGTCCCATAATGCACCGGGTCAAAATACTCGCTTCTGATTGGACGAGAGCTCTGGGACGGATTTGAAATACTCGCTTCTGATTGGACGACAGCTTCGCACACGAATGCTTCACTTTGATACCTCACTCAACTCCATCGGCCCATTAGGGACTCCCCTAGCTCTCAACACGTCTATTTCCATACCCTTGGGCCACCGCGCATGCGCAGAATGCCACTATTTCAACCCACACCCAGCCCATTAGATGCCCCTTCACATAAGCTTCACTTGGATACCTCACTCGACCCCATCGGTCCATGAGTAGCTCCCCTAGCTCCCAACACGGCTATTTTCATACCCTTGGGCCACCGCGCATGCGCAGAATGCCGCTATGTCAACCCCACTAGTCCAGTCAGATGCCCCCTCACCTAGGCTTCACTTTGATACCTCACTCGATCCTATTGGACCATGAGGGACTCCCCTAGCTCCAACATGGCTATTTCCATACCCTTGGGCCACCGCGCATGCGCAGAATGACGCTAGTTCAATCCCACACCCACCCCATCAGATGCCCCTTCACCTAAGCTTCACATTGATACCTCACTCGACCCCATTGGACCATTAGTAACTCCCCTAGCTCCAACACGGCTATTTTCATACCCTTAGGCTACACGAGTTGTCTCCCTTGCGTCAATGTGTGCAGATGGCGCTACGGTCGACGCCGTGATATGGAAAGGGCATCCCCACACCATCCTGGAGCCGCCATTTTGTTTGTTGTTTTCTTGCGGAGATACACGGGACAATAAACACTCGACCCTAGGGTGGTACAGATGCTAGACTGATCCTATTAACATGGTACAACAAGCCCCTGTGCTGGTTCAATAATTTCAGTCCGTTATGATTCGGGCTGTAATGTTATTCCTTTTACCGATGTAAAAGTAGTAACATGTCGCACAGGGTCGCCAACGACATTCATGCAAAAACATCCCCCCTCTCCACCTCTCCCCCTCTTTCTAGTCCAAGCCCCTGTGCTGGTTCAATAATTTCAGTCCGTTATGATTCGGGCTGTAATGTTATTCCTTTTACCGATGTAAAAGTAGTAACATGTCGCACAGGGTCGCCAACGACAGTGACAAATATCTGCAATCATGCAAAAACACCCACCCTCCCCTTCTTTCTAGTCCAAGCCCCTGTGCTGGTTCAATAATTTCAGTCCGTTATGATTCGGGCTCCCACAGCCGCCATCTTAAACCCACCACCCACCACCACCACAAGCCGCCATCTTAAACCCACCACCCACCACCACAAGCCGCCATCTTAAACCCACCACCCACCACCACAAGCCGCCATCTTAAACCCACCACCCACCACCACAAGCCGCCATCTTAAACCCACCACCCACCACCACAATCCGCCATCTTAAACCCACCACCCACCACCACAATCCGCCATCTTAAACCCACCACCCACCACCACAATCCGCCGCCATCTTAAACCCACCACCCACCACCACAATCCGCCATCTTAAACCCACCACCCACCACCACAATCCGCCGCCATCTTAAACCCACCACCCACCACCACAAGCCGCCATCTTAAACCCACCACCACAAGCCGCCGCCATCTTAAACCCACCACCCACCACCACAAGCCGCCGCCATATTAAACCCACCACCCACCACCACAAGCCGCCATCTTAAACCCACCACCCACCACCACAATCCCACATCTTAAACCCACCACCCACCACCACAAGCCGCCATCTTAAGCCCACCACCCACCACCACAAGCCGCCATCTTAAACCCACCACCCACCACCACAAGCCGCCATCTTAAACCCACCACCCACCACCACAAGCCGCCATCTTAAACCCACCACCCATCTTAAACCCACCACCCACCACCACAAGCCGCCATCTTAAACCCACCACCCACCACCACAATCCGCCGCCATCTTAAACCCACCACCCACCACCACAAGCCGCCATTTTGATTTCCAGTCTAGGGACTACTTTTTCTCCGCGGAGGCAGACCGCATCACCGCCAGGACCACATCACCGTGGAGGAATACATCCAGTGAAATTTTACTCGCTTCTGATTGGACGAGAGCCACCCCGTGACCGCTCCCAATATGCAAATTTCTGAGGTCAAATTTTACTCGCTTCTGATTGGCTGTCACCTCCTCATTTCCTCCACAAAATATGCAAATTTCTGAGGTCAATCGACCTCCATTTACGCTTACTATACTACTATGGTTGCTGAGCTATTGTAGTTTATAAATAATAAAATTAGTCATGCAAAATGAGTTTTGGTTGCGAAATGAATCCAAGTTAATAAATTTTATGTTCGAAAATTTCCAGAGCTATCAGTCTGATCTCTATTAAACTATTGCTCATTTATAGCATTACGCACGCTAAAGTTTGTATTTTCAGAAAAATCGTTACCGTAGCAAGAGGTTAACAGTGGCTGTATTTTGGGAATTCTACGGTTTATGAAATTTTAAATACTGAATATGCGATGCCAACACAGTACAAAATAAAATGCTTAGAAAAATCCATTAAAATTTCTTATTGTTTGTTACATGTTCTTGGGAGTCAGGCATGAGATTTTTCTTAATCAGGAAGGGTACTTTAGGAAAGTTCGATTAAGAAATAACCAACAATACTCCATTTCTTAAACAAGAAAACATTATTTCTCAAACAAGAAACATATTATTTTTCAAACAAGAACATGATACATACATTGTCTAATTGGAGAAAAAAGTATTGCGTGACTCCCACTTCTTTCTTACTTTTTTGGATTTTTTAAATAAGAAAAAAATTCAAACAAGTGAAACTAAAAAATTAAGAAAATCTGAGAAAAATAACAAGAGAAAGACAATATATATTTTCTCAATTAAGATATCCTGCCTTAACCATTAGCTTGAAAATTGAACAACATATTGTGGATGAACGATATATCAGGCACCATGCAGTATTCAGCTTGTACTTGTTCAAGGATTCATCGACACAGGTGTGTGGGGTTGATAATTGGCCCTTAAGAAACTGAACTTCCCCAAGAAAAAATGAACTTTCTACTGGCAATATGCTGAAAATCAAATATTTTCCTTACTATTTTTGCTGGGAGATAATGTTTATCCCACTGGTACGCGAAGTTGGCCGGGAAATCAATATTGGTGACAAGACTCAATTTTATATGAAAACAGAAAAGATTATTGTGTTTATGAATCTTAGTGGTGTTATTGCAGCCATGTGCTATCAATTCATCCGGCAATGATTTACAGGATTTTACTTATCTATTATCATGGTGTCAGTTGATGTTTTCTTCAATCCGGAGGAGCAAAAATCAGGTCTGAATGATTCTCCGTTTTATTCTTGTTTTACTCCGGAATTTCCTGTTTTAAAAAACGACACAATTTATTCGATATAAACTTTAAAGTTCTGGAAAATATATTCCATGATTTTTCTCATTTGTAGCCGAGCATAATTGTGCAATATTAACTGTAGCATTTATTTTATTTGCATCTTATCTACTGATCCATGTATTTGACTATGCATATGCAAAGCTATGTTGTACCCTCGAGACAAGAACAACATCTAAATCAAAGATAAATTTCACATGATTTGTAATTCATTTCAAAGAAATATTAAATTCAAAACATGCCACTATCTCCATGAGATAAAGCTTACTTTGCACCATTAGAAAACAGTTTGAAAGAACTATCTCTAAAAAAAGCATCAATCACAAATCAGTTGGCCAATTATATTCTCCGGCCGATTTCGGTTACTAAAGAGTTCCTAATGAAGAAATGATATTTGTTATGGCGTATAGCCCGCCACTGAGCATATATAGATATGAAATGATTTTTGAGAGAGAAACAATGAATTGATCGTCAGCGGTATTCGAACCCACGACCCCGGCTTATCGCCCCGATGCTCTACCGACTGACCTATGACGGCCCATAGGTATTACTCTCGTGGATTGTCCCTGTGATGACCAACCTTCTCTCTCGGTGTTGCAATGTGCGCAGCTGGCTTTATAATGAAGAAATGATATTTGGTATGGCGTATAGCCCACCACTGAGCATATATAGATATGAAATGATTTTTGAGAGAGAAAGAATTAATTGGTCGTCAGCGGGATTACATGTCACTGGTATGATTATCGTTGTCGGTAACGAAGAGATTACTTCACATATCCGTGTTGATGGTTATTGTTGTTGATAACGAAGAGATGACTTTAAATATCAATTGTGATGGTTATAGTTGTCGGTAACGGAGAGATGATATTACATATCAGTGGTGATAGTTATTGTTGTCGGTAAAGAAGAGATGACTTTACATATCAGTGGTAATGGTTAGCGTTGTCGGTGACCGAGAGAGGACTTTACATATCAGTGGTGACGGTTATTGTTGTCGGTAACGGAGAGATGACTTTACATATCAGTGGTGATGGTTATAGTTGTCGGTAACGGAGAGATGATATTACATATCAGTGGTGATGGTTATTGTTGTCGGTAACGAACAGATGACTTTACATATCAGTGGTGATGGTTATTGTTGTCGATAACGAAGAGATGACTTTACATATCAGTGGTGATGGTTATTGTTGTCGATAACGAAGATATGACTTTACATATCAGTGGTGATGGTTATTGTTGTCGATAACGAAGAGATGACTTTACATATCAGTGGTGATGGTTATTGTTGTCGATAACGAAGATATGACTTTACATATCAGTGGTGATGGTTAATGTTGTCGATAACGAAGAGATGATATTACATATCAGTGGTGATGGGTATTGTTGTCGATAACGAAGAGATGACTTTACATATCAGTGGTGATGGTTATTGTTGTCGATAACGAAGAGATGACTTTACATATCAGTGGTGATGGTTATTGTTGTCGATAACGAAGAGATGACTTTACATATCAGTGGTGATGGTTATTGTTGTCGATAACGCAGATATGACTTTACATATCAGTGGTGATGGTTATTGTTGTCGATAACGAAGAGATGACTTTACGTATCAGTGGTGATGGTTATTGTTGTCGATAACGAAGAGATGATATTACATATCAGTGGTGATGGTTATTGTTGTCGATAACGAAGAGATGACTTTACATATCAGTGGTGATGGTTATTGTTGTCGATAACGAAGATATGACTTTACATATCAGTGGTGATGGTTATTGTTGTCGATAACGGAGAGATGACTTTACATATCAGTGGTGATGGTTATTGTTGTCGATAACGAAGAGATGACTTTACATATCAGTGGTGATGGTTATTGTTCTCGATAACGAAGATATGACTTTACATATCAGTGGTGATGGTTATTGTTGTCGATAAAGAAGAGATGACTTTACGTATCAGTGGTGATGGTTATTGTTGTCGATAACGAAGAGATGATATTACATATCAGTGGTGATGGTTATTGTTGTCGATAACGAAGAGATGACTTTACATATCAGTGGTGATGGTTATTGTTGTCGATAACGAAGATATGACTTCACATATCAGTGGTGATGGTTATTGTTGTCGGTAACGAAGAGATGACTTTACATATCAGTGGTGATGGTTATTGTTGTCGATAACGGAGAGATGACTTGACATATCAGTGGTGATGGTTACCGTTGTCGATAACGA
This sequence comes from Hanleya hanleyi, assembly GCA_036873755.1. NCBI lineage: Eukaryota > Metazoa > Mollusca > Polyplacophora > Lepidopleurida > Hanleyidae > Hanleya > Hanleya hanleyi. Next base: position 8,003 of record JAVTVY010049957.1, on the reverse strand, counting down.
AGATATGACTTTACATATCAATGGTGATGGTTACCGTTGTCGATAACGGAGTGATGACTTTACATATCAGTGGTGATGGTTACCGTTGTCGATAACGAAGTGATGACTTTACATATCAGTGGTGATGGTTACCGTTGTCGATAACGGAGTGATGACTTTACATATCAGTGGTGATGGTTACCGTTGTCGATAACGAAGATATGACTTTACATATCAGTGGTGATGGTTACTGTTGTCGATAACGAAGATATGACTTTACATATCAGTTGTGATGGTCATTGTTGTTGGTAACGGAGAGGTGACTTTACATATCAGTGGTGATGGTTATTGTTGTTGGTAAAAGAGAGGTGACTTTACATATCAGTTGTGATGGTCATTGTTGTTGGTAACGGAGAGGTGACTTTACATATCAGTGGTGATGGTTACTGTTGTCGATAACGAAGATATGACTTTACATATCAGTGGTGATGGTTATTGTGTCGGTAACGGAGAGATGATTTTACATATCAGTTGTGATGGTCATTGTTGTTGGTAACGAAGAGGTGACTTTACATATCAGTGGTGATGGTTATTGTTGTCGATAACGGAGAGATGACTTTACATATCAGTGGTGATGGTCATTGTTGTTGGTAACGGAGAGATGACTTTACATATCAGTTGTGATGGTCATTATTGTCGGTAACGGAGAGATGAATTCACATACCAGTGGTAATGATTTTTGTTGTCCGTAACGGGGAGATGACTTAACATATCAGTGGTGATTATTATTGTTGTCGGTAACGGAGTGGTGAATTTACATATCGGTCGTGATGGTTATTGTTGTCGGTAAGAGAGAGATGACTCTACGTATCAACTGTGCTGGTTATTGTTTTCGGTAAAGAAGGAATGACTTTACATATCGGTGGTTATGATTATTGTTGTCGGTAAGGAAGAGATTAATTTACATATCAGTGTTGATGGTTATTGTTCTCGGAGAGGTGATGATTATTGTTGTCGGTAAAGGAGAAGCAAGTTATCATATGGGTGGTGATAATTATTGTTGTCGGTAATGGAGAGATGAATTTACGTATCAGTGATGACGATATTTGTTGTCAGTAAGGAAGGAATGACTTTACATATCAGTGGTGATAGATGTCGTTGTCGGTAACGGAGAGATGACCTTTGATGATATTGCTGAGAGTAACGGAGAATTGACGTTTCATCTTTGTAATCATGAATATTGTTGAGAGTAACGGAGAGATGATATTGCATCTCTATTATAATCAATAGTGTTGACAGTAACGAGGAGATGACTGCAGCTCTGTTGTGATGAAAAGTGTTGTCTCTAACGGAGAGCTGACTTTGCCTCTCTGTTTTGATGACTATTGTTCACAGTAACGGAGAGCTGACTTTGCCTCTCTGTTTTGATGACTATTGTTCACAGTAACGGAGAGCTGACTTTGCCTCTCTGTGTTGATGACTATTGTTCACAGTAACGGAGAGCTGACTTTGCCTCTCTGTTTTGATGACTATTGTTCACAGTTACGGAGAGCTGACTTTGCCTCTCTGTTTTGATGACTATTGTTCACAGTAACGGAGAGCTGACTTTGCCTCTCTGTTTTGATGACTATTCACAGTAACGGAGAGCTGACTTTGTCTCATTGTTTTGATGACTATTGTTCACAGTTACGGAGAGATGACTTTGCATCTCTGTTGTGATGGGTATTGTTGACGGTAACGGTACAGAGGAGATGACTTTTCGTCTCAAGGTGATGGCCATTGTGTAGGAAACGGAGAGATGGCCTGGTATATCTACCGTGTGTATAAGGATTATTGTCCCTGGTAACGGTGAAATGACCTTACATATCTGAGGAGATGAATATTCTTCAGTAAAGATAATGACTTGACAGCGTCTTGGTGATTAATCTTATACATAATATTATGTATATATAAATAAATTTGTATATATTTTTTCTACTCTTAACCCGTATGGCAAGAAAAAGACATCTCAGTCAAATGCTCTGTGGATGGACGCATGGATATATGTGAGTGGGTGATTGGCGTGGCGAGTGATTTCACTTATATTAGACTTGACTCATTCCGTTTCACAAGTATGTAAAGGGGTAACAATGAGAACGACCTATAGGAATAACACGTTCAAGTCGTGTGGATCCTAATTATGTGTTAATAACTCGGGTTTGGTGGCCGTTTCCATGGTGTTTCTGACAGATTAACCAGCGCGAGGACCTGTACTTAAAACAGTAATCTCAGGTTCACAGATAGCACCATTCAAACGAATTAAATTTTTTGACATGGGTCTATATGTATGGTTGGCCATCCCTGCCAGAATTCGTCATTTAGAGGCTGCCTCTAAATAATATATACCATGGTATAAAATGCCAAGCCTGCCATAATTCGTATTTAGAGGCTACCTCTAATTATTTTGTACCATGGTATAAAATGCCGAGCCTGCCATAATTCCTATTTAGAGGATGCCTGTAAATCGCCAAGCCTGCCACAATTCGTATTCAGAGGCTGCCTCTAATTATTTTGTACCATGGTATAAAATGCTGAGCCTGCCATAATTCGTATTTAGAGGCTGCCTCTAATTATTTTGTACCATGGTATAAAATCGCCAAGCCTGCCATAATTCCTATTTAGAGGATGCCTCTAATTCATTTTAGCCATAAGTCATAAACAACTCGATGTCATATCAAGAATATTAAATTTGACCAATGAGTAAACTTGTAACAAGCGTAGAGATATGGCACCAAATTTGTGAAAGCGCATATCATTGGTGGAAGTAATAAGAAGGCGAAAATCTACGACTTACGGCTAAAATGAATTAGAGGCATCCTCTAAATAGGAATTATGGCAGGCTTGGCGATTTTATACCATGGTACAAAATAATTAGAGGCAGCCTCTAAATACGAATTATGGCAGGCTCGGCATTTTATACCATGGTATATATTATTTACAGGCAGCCTCTAAATACGAATTGTGGCAGGCTTGGCGATTTAGAGGCATCCTCTAAATAGAATTATGGCAGGCTCGGCATTTTATACCATGGTACAAAATAATTAGAGGCAGCCTCTAAATACGAATTATGGCAGGCTTGGCATTTTATACCATGGTATATATTATTTAGAGGCAGCCTCTAAATGACGAATTCTGGCAGGGATGGCCAACCATATATATGTCAGATTCGGTTGCTCATGTCTTAGCGCTGTCATGGAATTTCATACAAAATAACCCTTTATTTATGATAGAATAGCATGCCCTTTTCTGACGTGTCTCAGTTGAGGGTCTTTTCAAAATCGACAGACCATAGCCAAGGTGTATCAATAGTTACCGCACTTACCCTGCACCTTACTCCGCAGTCCATTCAGGGCGTAAACTCATGGTAACGCTTTTTGAAAAATACCAACAAAGCCTGCGCTATTTTATTATATGAAGTTATATATTGGGGAAGGACAAGATATGATAGATAAGACTCCTAGAACATACAGTTCTCTGTACAGACTAGCACGTATACCTGTGTTAACTTAAACCCGTTATGAAAAGCTTTTCTATATATTCTACAGTCAACAGCAATGTTCTTTTGGTGGCCATATACGGTGAATTAATTTAACACAAAAAATGCCCTTGATATTTCTGATAGCTGTAATATTGGAGAGCAGAATTGCCCATATGTCCGTCAAACATTAATATACATACATGTAGTCAGTATATGACACAGTCAACATAACGTCGTTCCTCCCCTGCCCACTCCCGTGTTCCTCGTCTTCCCCATCAATCTCCCATCTTCAAACTATTAGAAAATACATGGCTGGGATGGTATGATATGGAATGGGTGTGGTGGTGGGAGTGTTATCATCTAGACTATGCGAACAGACAACTATTTTATATCGTATAGATATGGGCTTTTTTTCTCTCTCTTTTTGCTGTAGTATCATATTATATTGACGTTAATCCTCCAGCCCAAATCCTATAATCGAATAACGAATTCTGTTAAAATTATATGGGGTGGGGGGGGCAGGCAGAGTGTGTGTTTGGTGGATATTTAATACTCATCACTGGGACGGTTTTCATCTTTGATGATTTGTTATGAAGTTATATAATGGATTTATATTACCTGAACATTGTTAAGGAGGACGTTACCAATATGTAAACGTGATATGACACCATGATGACACTTAACAACCATTGTAAATTCTTCAAAATACCCGTTATTACGGTTAGCATAAGTCTCACATTCTAAAATGGTTTACTTTATGATGCTTTGGAATTTCCACTGCAATGACAGGTTGAGCCGGACACAGTAAGCGGTATCCCAGTACCGAAGCATATCACTAGGCTACTACCTACGGCATTCAAGTCAAGTTCCACGCATAAACACATAGGTTACTAAATGATAGTAGTTCAGGTTTCCTGTTATCTGTATTATTCTTCGGTCTAAGCCGTCAGAAATGGGTCGAATAATCAGTCGTCTGAACGACGAGAGAACGCGACTTCATTGAACCCCGCTAGGCGCCTGCGCCCGAGGCTAAACCGGAACTCGCCAGTTAGCCTCTGCCCCAATCGTTGTGTCAGCGAGAATCACATTATCAATAGTGGAGCTGGGGAATATAACGTGTGGAAATCGCGAGCCGTATACCAGCTGGGCGACTACACTACAGTAATACACAGTCGTACTGGCCTTTATACTGACTGGAATAGGAATGAGTGGGAAATAGATTTTCCTTTCTCATAAAGGTTAGGAAATAGGCGGACTATTTGTGAAACGTGGTTCGCTCTGAACATCGAGTTGAACGAGGGTAGAATTCAGCCTGTCAGGCCGGGCAGTTCGTTGTTCAACAGGGGGTCGGTCGTTTAAACCCCAATTCCCGGGCTCGGATTTTATATAATTGGACCGTTGTTGTAAAGACTGTTGTGAATAGACTGTGAGTGAGAGACATCTCACCGCCGCGTATTTATGCCTATGAAGCAGCCAGATTCAGTGGTGTAGCGTAAGATATCGCGCGGACTAGCAGTGCGAACATCTGTAAATTACGCTGTTTGTATCTGCAGCATATAGTACAGACTGAATATATGCAACCGCTTTCATTTTATCCAGCGTTGAGTATAGTCAGTTCCATTGAAGAGAAATAGCGAGAATTGTACAGATTTTAACGCCCCAAGTTTTAAAACCGCTTGCATGGTTTGGGACAATACATCGGGATACCGAACACGAATTGTTACTTGGTTCGGGGTCTTTCTTTCTATGTACATGTATTCCTCGGTGTTATAAGTAGAGAGTTTACTCTGTATGTGTACTTAGTTTAGTCAGTGCGAAAGTTTTCCTGAGGATTTTACCCAGCTAAACAGGTTGAAGTAATACTCAGACGTCATGAAGACTCGACTGATCGAAATGAGTGGAATCTACCTAATTTTCGCCTTAATATCGCAGGTAAGAAGTTTTTAATTTTTATTTGAACCTTTGTGCATTTCTCACTTTTCCGTGTATTTTTTGTTTTTGTTTTTACAATACAAACCGAGATTCTTATTTTGTAGTTCTACATTGAAATAATGAGCACACATGTTCACATGGGTTAATTGTCTGTGCAATATTTACCGAAAATATACCGGTTAAATTGAACATTATATATCCATGGTTATACATTCAACATAATATTGCTCTATGTTCAAAGTAAATTATGTGTATGATGATAAGCTCCATCTTATGACAGCGGTATATTTGTTACAAAATCCATAGATTTCATTCAAAATTGACGAATATACAATTAACTCAGTTGTTCGCGACATATGCTGTAATATAATGTCTTGTCTGTGACCATGACGAACGCTTAACATGGTAATTTTGTCGTTTGAATATTTGAGTTAATAAAATCTAAGTTGGGTATATATAAAATTGTATATGTATATAATATATTACATACTGTTAGTTTATGTTTAACGGGGAATGAGATTTCACCACGCCGACGGGATATATAGCGGTTTGTCATGGTTACGATCACGAATTCCTGGTTAAATTCTGACAGGGACTATTGTTCTCAGTGGCGAGGAGTCAAAAGCGTCCAGTCATATGCCATTTCTAAGTAACTACATAGAACTGACCAGGTCGTTGTGGTCCGTTAACACGGATAAATTCAGAAATATACGATAATACTGAATGTGTCATCCAAGTTATGTACACAGAATAGCTATTAACCTCTCTTATTATGCTGCTGACCGGCTAAAGCTGGATATATACTGACCACTGAAGATGTTTTATCAGCTGCTGGACAAACAATGTGACGAACTGACCATTCTGGCCACTATCAGTTAACTCGGGTTTACTAGTATCCTCTATTGTTTACCCATTTGCCCTGTAGTTTAGCTTTTACCATGCTCTGTATATACGTGAAGTCGTGCAATAAACACATAGAATTGAATTGAATTGAATTGTTAAACGGGCCACCCACGAAGGCTCTCTCTCGATTACGACACTCCCCTCGCTATGGTAGGCCTACACCCTCTTGTTCTAACACCTCCTCCCCCTCCAGGCCACTCATATCTCCATTTCCCTTCATTTTCCTTATTAAAGCACGTCATGCCCGAAAGCCTTAAGCATCTGCCTGACTGTCAGTGTCACAGGTATATGATAGGACCAGCGCTGATTTAATATCGATTGAACTGGTACCAGGTGTGACACTTCACATTTAAATAAGAAAGATAGATCAGAAATAGGGCTAAAATCACAGCTATACACGCAATGTAATGTACCGTATGGAAAATTGTCATCCTCACGAAGAAAACGGTCGGTGACAGTCGGTATGGATCCCGTGCACGCCTGGAGGTGCGATTTCGATTGAGCTGTTTTTGTTCTGTCTTAATAAAGAATGTTATTCCAAAACCTTAAGGTTACTGCGACTAAACACTTATGCAATTACTAATCACTTTCCCCATGCAACGAGCACACAACCCGACTTATTAGAAATAAGTCTTCTGATAGTCAAACTTTGGAAGCTGAAACTTTTTTAAACGATACAAGCTTTTCTATATACGAAATCTACATATTGACATTGTGAACGTATGACCATTCAATACTAACAGGTGCTATAGGAAATATGAACTATTTACATCCCAGACATATACACAATGGGTTAACTAATGGGACAGTCTATACATGATTAGTTGTGAATGACCACACTTTCAACTGTCGTTATACCTAATCTCAATTATTTAACAGAACGCATTCAAGCATCGCTTATCCCAGCCGCATATTTGTGGGCATTGTCACATTTCTCTCCATTAAACATCCCCAACTTCACTATGCCAATATCTTTAATTTGTAATTTCTGAGGAAAGCCCCCAGATAAAGTTTTGCATGAAGAGAACCCAAGTACAGACCATTCAACCTTTTGTCTATAAGAAAGAGGCCCCATGGATTTATTAGGTAACTTTTAAAAGACTCATGTAAAGGCTAAATGCATCCCTAAAATGCCAGAACCACTGTCTGCCCCCACCCATTCCAACCTTGATCTTATTGATTGTAGTCTCTGACGCTACAATCACATGAGCTAACCAGCCCACCCTCATCACCAGGATCACTTGTGTACCACCCATAATGGCGTCCACCCCATCCAGCGAAATTCTTTTGCAATATTTCAATCCGGATCTGGAGAGAAAGACCCATTGATGTTCATGTGAATCTATTCGCGAACACCTATAAAATTCAATTTCCCAATTCGAGTTGAAAGAATAAATGTGTTTTCAATTCGAGGTCGTCAACGTCAGACTTTATTTGAAAGGAATCTGTCTCGCTTGATCATTATATTTTGAAAAATATTGACTATAAGGAACTTAAACGTAGACCTTTTGAATGTGATTCAGCTGTGTTTAGCATTTTAATAATACAGACATTCATACTCAGCTGAGCAAAATGTCACAAGAAGTGTTCGAAACTGGATTAAATTTTCTGCAAGATTCCAATTTGCGCAACAGGTGTTTCGCGTCCTTCCCAGCGGTAAGATTATCCTAAT